>QXEO01000912.1:122500-375024 GCA_007115705.1 Dactylis glomerata | reverse complement strand
TCGACATTTACTCATAGCTTTTCATAATAAATGGTGATTCTATGTGACTTTTTTGCCTATTTATGTTATATATATCAGAGGATCATGGCCAAACCAAAATAAGGATAATTTTATACGAGAATTTAGATGACGTCCTAAAAGTGGGAGTTTTGCTCTATATAAGTATAGAGTCTTCTCGGGCGAAGGACCCCTTAGGGCAAGGTAGGGCGCGTGCCCGAGCTTGATTTTTGGCAAGAATTCAATTATACGTATGCATCTATACTTCTCTGGCATCGCAGTGGTAGATCGAGTTCTTTCGGTTTGTCAGTAGTCAGTTCCTCTCGAATCCAGGGCGAGGTGGGCTTGCGCACGACTGGCTTTTGGGCTTTTTTTGGCCAAGTTGGAGGCACGACTGATTGGACTAGCGTTGGCCCTGGTCCGGTGTCTGTTGTTGTACCATCATCCTTAGTTGGTTACGTTCGATTGATCAAAAAATCCAACGAAGCTGGCAGATGCACACTGACTCTGGCACTAGCAAGCTCGTGCAGGTGCTAAAAAATGGAGAGTAAGGCTATTTGCAATTGTGTGCATCTAGCAGCAATGGTAGAGAAATTATGTAATTCACTAATTAGTGATAGTTTCATGTTGGTATTAGCGAATTAGTCATATTTTTATGTTTGTATTTGTCAATAAGTGTTCTTTTTGCATCAACTTTTATATACTTTCTTAGGGTTCGCCCGACCTCAATTCATTTCCGTCCTTCACCACTGTTCTCGAGGATTTCCCTCTACACACCACCATCGTGGATACACATATTAGGACCCCATGCAAGATGGGGAGGGTTTCCGACCCTTCCTAGCTTAATTTTTTTTTTGTTTGTTTATTTTTGGCAAAACGCTGGCTAGTGAGCCCTGACAAGGACCACGAGCTCTGTCCCTCTATCTCAGATAAGTTTACTCGGTTTTATCTAGATACGTAGGTACTAAAATGTGTGATGTACGATATCTAGATAAAGTTGAGTTAATTAATTCGTTAGATTCATCATGCATGACAGGGTATATCATGTTAATGAAGCGATGGATGGATTGCTTCATTTTGAGTACGCACACGCGCGCATGCGGCATGCAGCTGTTATAGTATGTACATAGCTGATCGATGGATGTGGTAGATAGTTTTTCATTTGGAAATGAGAGAAGAGACAGATGGATTCATGCATGCGGACATAATTAACTGGTAGTAGAAAATAAAATAGCTAGGTAGCGGCTTGGGCGGATTTTCTTTGTTTTACTTCGCCGTGCATCTCAATCATACGCGCGCGCGGGAAAACACACACGTAATCGTAATTAACAACGAGCGAGCGGAGCGGACGATTGATCGATTTAATTCTTGGCCGGGCATGCATGCACGCGAGAGCATCGGCTTTGAGTCGAGTCGAGAAAAGATAAAAAGGGGAGGCGGTCGACGATCAAAGGAAGAGCGTACGTGATCGGCTTAGTTTTCGAGAAGAAACTAGGAAACGAGGGAGCGGAGTGGACGTGACTTTAATTTGCTTGGGCTTGATCGATTCATTTCTCCTGCCTGCATGTAGGCGCGCGAGAGAAATAAAAGCATCAGGCGCGCACCGATGAGGTGGTGCCGTCGTTACTAACTCAGTCGATATCATATATAGAGCATGTGATTTCATGCCTTCTCTCGTCTCGATCCACCACATCCACATCGGCGCCGAGGAGGTCATCATCCAAGGTGGGAGTCTCCAACATCAACATTTGATGGTCATCTCCTCATCGGTGTAGTTGACCATGCTTGGGGTAGCCGCCATAGACTCAATCTTAGGTCTTGAATTGTCCGGGGAAATAGAAGGAAGTCCCAACATGGCCCTCATCGCTCGTGACAGCGGAAGCAATAATGGTCGAAGAAAATATCCGGAGCCTGCTACATTGCCGATCACATTTTCTATTCCCTCGATAATAGCCGGTGTGGGTTTGCATTGACAATGAGGAGCGGGTCGGTTTGATCATATCGGTGGTCAATGGGCATTCGTATGCATCGAGTTATATGCTCCTACCATGTACTATGGCCAACTAGCTAGTATTATGGGCATACTTTCTTCTCTCTCTCTCTCTCTCTCTCTCTCTCTCTCTCTCTCTCTCTTATTTTCAAGTATTTTACTTAAAAATCATGTTAAACCCCCATGTTCCACTCATAGCTAGTGTCTCCACATCACCCTCCCTCCTGTTAAGTCTAGGATCGTCGTTGTCGTCTACTCCGCGGTTGATTGCATCATCACTTGCTCTATCAAGATCATATGTAGAGCAATGATCTCCCATCTCCCCGCCTCGAGCCACCACGCTCACATCGGGGTTGACGACGTCATTTAGACGAATCTCGTACACGCCCATGCATGTACGTATCAAGATGTATTTACGTGCTAGGTAGGTTTAGATGTGGAAATCAGACAAGAGTTGGATGTGGACTTAAGTAGGTAGAGTACTACGTAGCTTAATTAGTACTCCCTCTGTTTTAAAATATAAGATGTTTTAGGTTTGTGAAACAAATGTATGTAGACATCTTTTAGTATGTGTATTCGAATGAACCTAGCTACATTTGCTTCACAAAGCTAAAACATCTTATATTTTAAAACGGAGAGAGTACTAGTTGATGAAGACGACGAAGGAATGAAGGGAGCAAGTGTAATCTAATTGAAAAAAGATTTAAATGTCGTTCGCGCGCGCATGCTAGCTTCTCGTACCTACGTACGTACACGCGACAACTTATTTCGAAAAGAAGAAAACGAGCGAGCGACCGCACTTAATTACTAGCTTGGGAGAGAAAGAAAAAGCAGAGGTGAGAAGGAAAAATAAGAGCGGAGCACGCAGAATAAAACATTGGACGACTAATGCATGCATGCAGGGTGTGAGGCAGCTAGCAGCTGGCTAGGGTGTGAGGTAGCTAGAATTTGAAATAATGAAAGGGCGTACAGTTGCATCAAGAATTAATGGAAGGATTTAAATTAATGAGGAGGGAAATAATTAGGTTGCTAGCTAGGGCGACGGATGGATCAATCTGATAGCGAAATAATTAGGCGTACGTTACGTGCCGCCGCCGGCTAATCGACTTAATTACGTACGCGCGAGAGAGAAAAATAAACATTGAAACAGCTGGCACGCACGCACGCCCGCCCGCGGAACGTCTCCGCTAGCTGGGACTAAACTAATGACCTCAGCTCAGCTGCTCAGCTGGATGCACACACACAACAGCTGGGGCAAATCCAACCACGACGAGTCAAACAAATCGGAAGAATTCGGAACCGCGCGTCAATGCCCGGAGCAATTCCGCGATCCATGGAAGCAAGGGATCGCAACGACCGAAGGATACACCGTCTTGAATGCGCCCTTGCCGAGAACCTCCGTGTACTGCAAATACCAGACAGGGGACGTCCCCATGGAGTCAGAGGACGGGGAGAAAGAATGGACACTCCGGCGAACCCAATCGAGAGAAAGGGCGGCCATTTCGTTACCCGTCCGTAGCGGCCGGTGGGGTCGACCTCGGCGAACTCCGGCTCGGTCTCCGTCTCCGGCGGCGCCGGCGCCGTGGGAGGCATCCCCGTCCGGCGATCCGCGGCTGGTGTTATATTCTGATCCAAATTCTATAAAGTAGAGGCCAACTTCTGACGAGCGGAGCGAGGCCCGTCGCCGGGAGGCTTGGGCCGAGTGGAGTTTTGCTGGTATGGATCGTTGCCACCGTCTATAAATACTCCTTGTAAGTCGCCGGCTAGGTTTTATCGCATCATAAGATAGCCCACGGCGTTTGTAAACATACACCCGATATAGTGAAGTTTTGCTGGCTGGCGCCCGTGGTTTTTACCTCTCTTTGTTGGAGAGGGTTTTCCACGTTAAAATCTTGTGTCTCCGTGCTGTGATTTCTTTTTCGTTCTTCGTTATTGCCTATCGCTTTTATAACAAGTGGTATCAGAGCCCCAGGTTTCTAATCTAGGGTTTGCGAGATGGCGTCTTTGAAGTTCGATCTGCCGCAGCTGGATTACACCACAAGGTTCTCCCTGTGGCAAGTGAAGATGAGGGCGATCCTCGCCCAAACTTCAGATCTCGATGATGCGCTCGATGGTTTCGGAAAGAAACCGGTTGCGTCATGGACAGAGGAAGAAAAGCGGAAAGACCGTAAGGCTTTGTCTTTGATTCAACTTCATCTATCCAATAATATTTTGCAGGAAGTGTTGCAAGAGAAATCTGCAGCGGCCCTATGGCTGAAACTGGAATCGATCTGCATGTCAAAGGATCTAACCAGTAGATTGCAAGTGAAGATGAAGTTGTTCCAGCACAAGTTGCAGGAAGGTCAGTCGGTGATGAATCACCTATCGATCTTCAGGGAGATCGTTTCAGATTTACTGTCCATGGAGGTAAAATATGAGGATGAAGATCTAGCACTTCTTCTGTTAGTCTCATTGCCTAGTTCCTTTACGAATTTTCGTGACACCATATGTATAAGTCGTGATACACTAACCCTCACCGAAGTTTATGAGGCTCTCCATCAAAGGGAGAAGATGAAATCTATGGTGCAGGCTGAAAGTTCGTCCTCCAAGGCGGAGGCGTTAGAGGTCCGAGGCAGGCCTGAGCAGCGAGACAACTACCACCACCACAACAACAGAGATAAGAGTAAGACCGACAGAGGTCGCTCAAAGTCTAAGGGACGTGACAAGTTCTGCAGGTATTGTAAGAAACCTAGCCATAATATTGATGATTGTTGGAAGTTGCAGAACAAGGAGAAAAGAAACGGAACTTACCAAACGAAAAACAATGATGGTAATGGTAAGGTTGCCGTAGCCTCGGGTAAAGGTGAGGCTGCTGTTGTTGCTGGTAGCGATAGTTCTGATGGTGATTGCTTAGCTGTTTTTGCTGCATGTGTTTCACGTGATGATGAATGGATTCTTGATACCGCATGTTCGTTTCATATTTGCTGTAACAAGGATTGGTTCAGTTCTTATGAGTCTGTGCAGACTGGAGATTTTGTGCGTGTGGGAAATGACAACCAGTGCGACATTGTTGGCGTTGGTTCTGTTCAGATCAAGACCCATGATGGGATGACACGCACGTTGACAGGAGTGAAACATATACCCTCCATGGCGAGGAATTTGATCTCTCTTAGTACCCTAGATTGTGACGGGTACAAGTACAAAGGTGGGGACAAACGTCTGAAGGTATCATCAGGTTCTCTCATTGTTATGATTGGTGATATGAATTCTGCAAAATTATATGTCCTTAGAGGTAGCACTTTGCCTGGTATTGCTGCTGCTGTTAGTTCTGATGATTCTAGTAAGACTAACCTTTGGCATAAGCGTCTTGGACATATGAGTGAGCTTGGCATGGCAGAATTGGCGAAGAGAGAGCTAATTGATGGTTGCGACTTGAGTAAGTTTGAGTTCTGTGAGCATTGCATTTTTGGTAAGCATAAAAGAGTTAAATTCAATGCTTCCATTCATACCACCAAAGGCATTTTAGATTATGTGCATGCTGATGTTTGGGGTCCGTCCCGTAGAACTTCTAATGGTGGTGCTAATTACATGCTTACTATTATTGATGATTACTCAAGGAAAGTGTGGCCATATTTTCTGAAACATAAATCTGATGTTTTTGCTGCTTTTAAGAAGTGGAAAGTTATGGTAGAAACACAAACTGAAAGGAAGGTTAAGATACTCCGTACTGATAATGGTATGGAATTTTGTTCAAATGAATTTGATGAGTTTTGCAGCAACGATGGCATGGTAAGACATCACACCATCCCGTACACCCCTCAGCAGAATGGCGTGGCTGAACGCATGAACAGGACCATTATTTCGAGGGCTCGCTGCATGTTGTCTAATGCAAAGATGCATAGACGTTTTTGGGCTGAAGCAGCCTCCACCGCATGCTATCTCATCAACAGGTCACCTTCCATTCCACTTGATAAGAAAACTCCCATTGAGGTATGGTCTGGTTCACCAGCTGATTATTCTGAGTTGAGAGTTTTTGGTTGCACTGCTTATGCTCACGTTGATACTGGAAAGTTAGAGCCAAGGGCTGTTAAGTGTATCTTCCTTGGTTATGGTTCAGGAGTTAAGGCATATAAATTATGGAATCCTGAAACCAAGAAAGTTTTGTTGAGCAGGAATGTCATTTTTAATGAGGCGGTTATGTTTTATGATAGTCCGTCTACTGATATTTTTGATGCTATTGATTCTCCTAATGTTTTCTGATGATGAGCAACAGAGAATTGGCGTGCAGGTGGAGCACGCAAAGGAGAACGAAAATGTGGTTCCTGAAACCAATAATGATAATATTTATGTTCCACCTTCACCACCTATTGTTCAGCAGCCATCACGGTCTATTGCAGCTGGCCGTCCTAAGAGAAATATTACACCTCCTAATCGTTTAATTGAAGAGTGTGATATTGTTCATTATGCTTTGAGTTGTGCTGAACAGGTGGAGCATGATGCTGAACCAGCTACATACACTGAAGCCATTGCTTCGGTTGATAAGGAAAAGTGGCTAGGTGCGATGCAAGAAGAGATGCAATCGCTTGAGAAAAATGGCACATGGGATGTTGTGCGCTTGCCTAAACAAAAGAAGGCTGTCCGCTGCAAGTGGATCTTTAAAAGAAAGGAAGGTTTATCTCCTAATGAGCCTCCAAGGTTTAAGGCAAGGTTAGTAGCAAAAGGTTTCAGTCAGATTCCAGGTGTTGATTATACTGATGTTTTCTCCCCAGTTGTGAAGCATACTTCTATTCGTGCTTTCTTTGGTATTGTTGCTATGCATGATTTTGAGCTTGAGCAGCTAGATGTTAAGACTGCTTTTCTGCATGGCGAGTTGGAGGAGGAGATATACATGGACCAGCCTGAAGGTTTTGTTGTGCCTGGCAAGGAGGATCTTGTTTGCAAGTTGAAGAGGTCCCTTTATGGTCTGAAACAGTCGCCACGACAATGGTATAAATGGTTTGATTCATTTATGCTAGCACATGGTTTTAAGAGATCTCAGTATGATAGCTGTGTGTACATCAAGTTTGTTAATGGATCACCTATTTATTTGCTGCTATATGTTGATGATATGTTGATTGCTGCCAAGAGCATGAAAGAGATCACTACTTTAAAGGCTCAATTAAGTAGTGAGTTTGAGATGAAGGATCTTGGTTCTGCTAAGAAAATACTAGGCATGGAAATTAAGAGGGACAGAAAGTCTAGTTTACTATTTCTTAGTCAAGAAAAATACATTGAGAAAGTTCTTCATCGTTTTAATATGCATGATGCAAAGTTTGTTAGTACACCTATTGCTTCTCACTTTAAGTTGTCAGCTTTGCAATGTCCTACTTCTGAAGATGATATTGAGTACATGTCACGAGTTCCTTATTCTAGTGCTGTTGGTTCCTTGATGTATGCCATGGTTTGTTCCCGGCCTGATCTGTCACATGCTATGAGTTTGGTCAGTCGATACATGGCTAATCCTGGTAAAGAACATTGGAATGCTGTTTAGTGGATTTTCAGGTACCTTCGCGGCTCATCTAAAGCTTGCTTGAAGTTTGGCAGGACTGGTGGGGGACTCGTAGGCTATGTGGATTCAGATTATGCTGCCGACTTGGATAAGAGGAGGTCCCTCACAGGTTATGTGTTTACTGTTGGTGGATGTGCTGTTAGCTGGAGGGCTATCTTGCAGGATGTTCCAGCATAATCTACAACTGAGGCTGAGTACATGGCCATCAATGAAGCATGTAAAGAGGCTGTTTGGCTGAAAGGTCTGTTTGCTGAGCTTTGTGGAGATGATTATTGCATTAAGTTATTTTGTGACAGTCAAAGTGCTATTTATCTTACTAAAGATCAGATGTTCCATGAGAGGACAAAGCACATTGATATTAAGTACCACTATGTTCGCCACGTGGTTGCACAAGGTAAACTGCAGGTATGCAAGATTAGTACTCATGATAATCCTGCTGATATGATGACAAAGCCTGTTCCTGTTGCTAAGTTTGAGCTTTGCTCAAGCTTAGTTGGTATAACTGTTTAGCCCAAGTGGCTGTTTGGCGCCAACAAGTGTTTTCTTTATTTGTTCAGGAGATTGTTGAAGTTCATGCTACAAGGAATTTGTCTCAAGGTGGAGTTTGTTATATTCTGATCCAAATTCTATAAAGTAGAGGCCAACTTCTGACGAGCGGAGCGAGGCCCGTCGCCGGGATCGTTGCCACCGTCTATAAATACTCCTTGTAAGCCGCAGGCTAGGTTTTATCGCATCATAAGATAGCCCACGGCGTTTGTAAACATACACCCGATATAGTGAAGTTTTGCTGGCTGGCGCCCGTGGTTTTTACCTCTCTTTGTTGGAGAGGGTTTTCCACGTTAAAATCTTGTGTCTCCGTGCTGTGATTTCTTTTTCGTTCTTCGTTATTGCCTATCGCTTTTATAACAGCTGGGGCGGCGGTGGCGATTAATTGCGGTCACGGGTGCCCCGCGGCGGATTGGAAAGCGGCAGCAGCCTTTGTGGCGCCCATGGCGGCTGCGTGGTCTGAGTCACGGCGGGCGATCTGACCCTCTGGAAGCAAAGGCAAATGGTGGTCGGCCGGAGTGACGACGGGCGTGGCCGGAAGTGGGAGTTCGTTTGTCCTAGGCTGGAAAGCCTTGTCGCTTTTAGCCTGTTTGCGAGTGGCAGTAATGGGCCAACATCTAAAGGAGGCCTATGGTCAAACATTTCATTTTCTATTTTTCTTTTAGATTCTCTCTTGCAAAGAAAACAAAAGGAGTGTACAAAATAAACCAAGTTCACCCCCCCCCATATTAATGGAGGTAGTATATTCAAAATATAATATCAACCCGCGGCACCTTGCTCGCGGAGCGGCATACCAAAAAAAAAAGACGCTCAGATGTGGTGGATTCGAAACCCGTTACATGAAATGTGCCAAAGCCAAAGCAAGCCACACCTGCAAAAAAAATAGATGAATTCTAAAGATCTTTGGGAAATCCAAAGAGGGTTTTCCTATACCCAATGTCATCGCTGCCAAGAAACACTAGCTAGAAAACACAATGTGCGCACCTGCCACACCGGTTTTCTCCATTTCCTCTAGCCTCGAGTGCCATCGTGGGGAGGAGACTATGGTTTTTGCGTCCTTTTCTTCAACTAATGACAACTTCAAAAAAAATCATAGTGAAATATGAAGGTCTCATTAATCAAGGTAAATTTAAATGCATTTGAAGGTAATCTATAATTTGGTAGTCACAAGCTTTATGTTCGACGCAGTACTCATACTGGAACTTACGAGCAAGAATTTTTCTATCAATGACCAGTCGAAAATTCCATAACAAAGACCTGCAAACCCTCGTGTTGAGTGTATCGAACCCATCTCTACGTAGTGCCACATTCGTTCCATGGCATCCAATCAGTTCTCCTCGGAATCCAATCCAATCTCCCAATAAGTGAGAAATAGACGGTCGGATGAGATCTCAAACATTATCCCTAGCACGCTTCTTTGACCCTCCGCTGGTACATTGAGCATTTATTGTATTTGAAAGGTCTCCTTCATCGCTAGAGGATCTTGTACCCGCAACTGTCTCTTCAACCTCAGCTTATCAGTGGTATGAGGGAAGTCATCCAAACACGAAATCCACAGGTAAACCAAAATAAAAGAAAAAGAAAATGTTCCCCACGGGCATTCACTTCTCTTCGAGATCGGGATTAGCGAAACATGGATCCGATGCTTGAATGATGCTATAAATCTCCATAAACATTTGGGTTGGGATTGTGTGTGTAGATAGATAGGATGTAGTCTTCCTCGATCAGGACCCTAGATTTATTGTGAGCCCATGGATCAAATTGTTTCATGGATTGGATTTCACTTTCCTGTCTATGGTTCCCTTGCGTGTACCTGGGATGCTTTGTATAAATGTTTCACTGTATTATTCTCCTTTCATCTTTTTGTCTATCTAGAAGTGGAATAGAATAACCCAGTTGCACTATCCCTGCCTTTTCTGAGTAGGGCAAGAACAAGAACATGTTTCATCTTGTTGCTTGCTCAACTATGCCATTTGAAAGGAATGAAAAAGCATGAGCCCTGGCCAAAGATGAAGCAGACGGTGCATACCTGGGTGATTGGATAAAAAAACATCTACTACCAAACTCTTTCGTCTTGAGCTCTAGGTGTGCTTCCTTCTTTCTGTTCTACGCGGAGCTCGCAGCCTACCCTTTCTTAGTGTTCCACTTGTGATCATGGAGGATTTGAAGAATTGTGCTCAACCATTTAAGTTAGAACAAGCGCTTCCAAAGCTACCGGAGTTGCATGATCAGGAGTTATAGGCTCAACTTGATACACACGATTCTGATAGCATAGGGCAAAGACAAGATTACAGTGACATGTCCTCTTATTGCGGGTCTAAGGCACAACTATAAATTTACAAAGATTTTTGGAACTTCCTCGATACAATGAGGTAAGTTTGTGCAAATAGAAATCTAGAGAAAGCAATTTATATACTAGACTATCACTAGATCTACCTATAGTACTGACTGGTTTGCTATTGCTACTAAAACAAAGATCTACAAAGATAGGTTCTATTATCTGGGGATTGGTCCCCTTCTACTCTCTGTCTTTGTGTTCACCATGGTTGATGGAGTAGTGGAATCCGTTGACTACTGTGGATAGATCCAACTCTTCATAGTAGACTTCATCTTTGCCTTCTAGTTTCTAAGAAGTTTTTGTTTGGGTGGTTTCTCAGTCAAAGAAAGAATTTAAGAAGGTATAGGCGAGTATGAGCATACCTACCAAGTTCAGTAGGAGATGTCTTATGTGCACTATCGCCTTAGACCAAGAGTCACCCGACTAATGCAAGTTTTTGTAATAATTTCTTCAAAAGTTAAGTTTCATTCTGAAAACTATGTTAGGAAGCCTTTACGAGTCGACTAGGACTTTATGGAGTCCTTCTCCCGCCACACTCAAAGTTTCATCCTGGAACAAGGAGTGATAAGCAGGCTCGTCAAGGAATCTGCTCGGTAGCGTGCGCGCGCTACCGAGTCGCCGTTTCGCTAAAGCGGCGTGTGATGGGCTCGGCCCGATAGCAGTGTTCCGTTATCTTTCTTCTTTTTATAGTTCTTTCGTTGGCATTTGTTCCCGTTGTTCTGTTCTGCTGCTCCTCGTCAACTGACCGTTCTCGCGTCCTCCGCCTCCCCCGCCGGCCGCGAGCGACGGTGGCGCCGATTTGTTCGATGGTTAGTTCCGCCGCCCCTCGCTCATCCTCTTCCTCTCGCTCCCCCTCCCTCTTCTAGTTTTTCGTTGCTCGGCGCCACTCGCTCATCCTCTCGAGGAGTTTGCTGATTCTTCTTCGGCTCGATCGAGTCTTCGCAGGCAGTCGCAGTCGCGCGCGCTACCGAGTAGGATCCCTCCTCCGTCGCCGTCCACGTCGCCGCCGTCCGCCGGAGAGCGACTTCGTCCTTCTCATCGCCGTTCTTTGTCGTCTGTGCTATTTGGTTCGTCTCTGCTTTTCGGTTAGGTTTGTCTGCCCCCTTCCCTCCCCTGCGCATTCTTCATTTGTTTTAGATCGAGATGATGCAACCGTCGGCAGTTGTATAATGTGTTCATCGGCGCGCTCTACCTAGCAGATTCCTAGTTTTGCTTTATTTTTTTCTTTTGGTGTTGTTTCTATCTATTTTTTGCATGCTATTATCGGCCAGATCTGTGAATTTTGATGAGAGGTGTGTGTTTTGTTTCTAAAATTGTAGCGGTTTATCTTTCATTTTTGTTATATTTTTTCGTTTAAAGGGAAAGCTACCTCATTGTTTAGTTGCAATATGTGGATTTAGATTTGTAGGATTGGCTTGTTTTTTTTACTGTTTTGGTTGTGGAGTGAGTAGCTTAGTATCAGTATTTTAATTAGTTCTAGATAATAGCATTTTTTTTAAAAAAATCTGATAGTAGTCAATATGTTTTTTTACATGAACTGATAACTTAGATGAACTATAGAGCCTAGGTTCTGACTTTTGTTTTTGTATTTGTTTGCTAAATAATTTGGTCATTATTTTTCTTTTCTGTTCTTGTAGTCGTAATTTTGTTTTGTTATTTTTTAGGCATAGATGGATTCTGCAGAGGAGGAGGATCCCAATGTCCGTTTCAAGACTAGGTTTTCTGTTCGTCGCTTTGAAAATGCGATGAAGTGTCTAACACCTGTTCAAAGGGGTTTCCTTATCAAGCATGGATATGACTTGTTTCTTGATATCAAGTCCAAGATTGTTTTCCCTTTACCTTTTATCGATTGGATTATTGATCATATAATCCCTCGACTTGCTTCTTTCCAACTTGGGAATAAACGCATCAAGTTCGATAAAGCGATGATTCAACAATTTATTGCTATTCCTTCAGGTATTTTTATCCCCTCCCTTTGTTATATGTGTTCCAATTCTTTTTTTATTTGGTTCATGTTAGTTGTTATTATTATTTGCTTCTTCTTGCAATGATCTGCATTTTTATTTTTTAGGTGAAACCCCTGTGAAGTTGTCTAGCAGTAATGCTGAAATCGATATTAAGGTCAAAATGCTCAAGGCGAAGTATACGTGTGGTGGTACTAAAATATTCACAAAACAAGCAATTGCAGCACTGAAAGGTGATGAGGATGAGGAGTCTTTTATGAGGACTTTTCATTTGGTTCTTCTGGCAACTATTGTATGTCCTGCAACATCTGATACTGTGGATTGGAGATTCATGTACTCATTGACTGATCTTGATACAATGAAAAGCATTGACTGGTCTTCTTTCTGCCTTGAATACATTATGACTGAGGTTGAGAGGTTTTAGGACAAGCTATCTAAAATTCCTGATGATGCTGTAGGCAAGGCTGTTCATGTTGGTGGTTGCCTTCCTTTTTTGGCAGTAAGTAGTTTTATTCTTTTCTTTTTACAGCTTTTTATGTGTGTTGCTTTTCATGAAGTGTGTGTGTTCGCGTATTCATATTCATTTTCGCAGGTTGCATACATGGACCACTTGGACATAAATTATGGAGCTGGTCTACATCGTCTTGATTATGGCGTACCTAGGCTACGTCACATTTGTTCTTCTGACTTTCAGATCGTCACTAAGTTACATAGGATCAACTCTTCTGGTAGACACATGTTTGGAGCACTGGATGTAAGTTTTTTCTTTTCTACTGGATATTTATTTTTCATATTTTCTGACTTTTCTTCGGTGTAAATTGTTTATGATTTCTTTATTTTTTATATTTCATTCATTTTTTGTTTGTTTGCATTTTGTGTAGTTCCGGCTGAAGGACTGCACTCCATATAGTGACCATGCCGTCAAGGAAGCTACGAAAAAACAGTGCGAGCGACATCAGCTAGCATTGCTTGCTATATGTGATTCTGAAGATGTGCCTAATTCTAGCCAAGGAAAAACTATTCCAGATGCAAACAACAAGACCGCTAGCAATAGTGGCAATTCGCCCCCAGACGTTAGTGTACGCTGTTTTATTCTCTTCATATTTTTTTATAATTAAATAGCTCTGATTATTTTTCTTTTCTTTACATGCAGCTAAAGAAAATTGTTGACTCTATTATTCAATCACACAAGAATGAGGTTGCTCGCGATGTTAAGATTCTGATTGATCGCCGTTTTGCTATGATGTCTAAAGATATTCTATCTGCTATCTCTCAGCAGTCTGATATCCCTAAAGCTGACAGTGCGAAGAAAAATGCTGATACTCGCATCCATGGTAGTAATGTAGAAGCTACGGATGATCGTCAAGATCCTTGCGAGAGGCCGGAGCTGGAAGATCTCTCAGTGGGACTACAGCATAAATATTCTTTCGATACACTGCAGCAAGAAGCTCATTTGGTCAGGCCTCAAACTGAAGATTTCTTGTTGGAACTTCAACAGAAAGATTCGATGGATACACTGCACCAGGAATCTCCTTTTGTTAGTTCGCGTCTGGAAGATCTCTTAGTCGGAATGCAGCAGGAAGATCACTTGGTGTCACCTCCTGATGAAGCTGCTATGGTGAGCAAGGACCACCAATATGAGGAAGCTAGTTTTGTGAGCAAGCAACAAGAAGATATCTCTGTTGGAGTGCAACAGGAAGATTCTTTGTTGTCACCGCATGAGGACGCTTCTTTGGTGAGCAAGCTTGAAGATTCTTTGGTGGAACTTGACAATGAAGCTCCTTTGGCGACCAAGCAACAGGAAGATACTTTGATGACGCCGTCCAAGGACGCTCACTTGTCTACCAAGGTCTAGGCAGATAATTTGGTTACATCCCCAAAAGAAGCACATTTCAATAGCAAGCAGCAGGAATTTTGTGAACTTAATATTGGTGTTGCTCAGCAGCTTGAAGGTAGTTCTAATGTCAGATTATAATCTATTTCTCTCCCTTGCTCTTTTTTTTGTTCCTTATCTTTTGTTTCTAATTCTAGTCCTATTTTTTTCTTATTTTAATAGGTGTTTATACTGGTGGTACAAATTTGCCATTCACTTGTTCTGAGAATGTTACGATCCCACCTGACGGAGATTCTATTTCTTTGCTCCAGCAAGATCAATTGTCATCTGTTAATGTAAAGACAAGTATAGACTGTGAATATGTTGGCAAGAGCTTAAATTGCGAAGTTGGAGTAGATCAACCTGTCATGGCTTCTACCGACATAGTTCCTGTAGTCGTTGATGGCACTTTGGCAACCACTTCTGCCTTTTCTCAGCCTATTGTTTCTCCTGTTGTTCAGATTCAAACCAATAGTAAGTTTCTTTTTTGTTTCATTTCGGGAATTCAGTTGTGCTTTTTTGTGTGTTCGTATATGATTCTTTTCTGTTCATGATTATATTTTCTGTCTATCTGTCCACTTCAATAGGTACTTCAGATATTGCTAGCGTGTCTCAAGGCCAAGCACTGGTAACCTCTGTTGTTCAAACCTCGTCAAACATTTGTAAAGAGCCTGAAGGTTAGGATTTATATTCTAAAGTAATTCTTAAGTTTTTAGGCTTTTTTTTGTCTCATGTTTCTTGTCCATTTTTCCTAAACCAGGGAGTGTTTCATGTGATGATGCTATCGCTCATGAACAAATCACTGATTCATACAAAGAAGCAGAGATTGGAATTAATGTTGCTATGTCATATGAAAAAGATTATCCTGAATCGCCGGCCAGCAAGGACCATACACCTGTTACTAGTATGTGAACAATATCCCTTCCTTTCTCTATTTTTTTCCTCCTTGGTTAATGTCACTCTTACATTTTTTTTTTTATTTTTGTCCTAATCACATTTTTATGTGGTCTGTTCCCTGTGTGTGTAGGCAGTAAAGGTGAAGTCCATTCTGATGATACTTGTAATACTGGCCAAAGTACAATTGACAAGAGGAAGCGGAAGAAAAGATATGTTAAGAAACCATGTGACTCTCAAGAGATTCTTCAGTTGAACGTTGACCAGTCAGTAGCCCAGTTTTATGAGAAGTATCTCGGAAACAAGTTCTTGAAGACAGCGAAAGCTAGTGAGTCAAAGTGAGTAAACAATCATTTTTATCTCTGTCATTGCAGTCATTTGTCTTTCCTCTTATTTTAGTTATCCCATCCGACCACTGTACCTTGTATTTTTTTAACATGGATGTAATAGTTGTTCGAGGCAGTTGTTCATTTTTTCCTATTTTTATGTTTTACTTTTTCCTTATTTTATTCATTTGTTTTAATTCACCGTTTTACTTTTGTAGTATTGTTCTTGACTACAATGGTCATATAGTATCATATGAGAAGTTTTATGAATCTTTGAAACCGAGGGGTGAAATTTCCACTGAAGTCATGGCTGCTTTTGTTGAACATTTCAATGGAAGAATTGATGGAAACAAAGAAGATAAGAAGTCAACAATGAAGATATCGTTCAACCCATTTTTTGCGGTGGCTTTTTTGTCCAATCTTTTTTTAATAAATTCTATTTGAGTTAGGCAATTCTTTAGTTTCTTATTTACGCATCTCTTTATTGTTTTACAGTCAAAGCTTATCATGTCACCTGACAAGTTTGATGTCAAGTCAGTCATTGGTGAAATTAAGAAGATGAACAAGAGGTTCAGTTTCTCTAAGTGTGATCTGGTAATAGGAATAATAACTCCTTTTGTTTACTAACACTTAAATTGTTTCTTTTATATATAGCTGTTTCCTATTTGTTATCTGTGAACCTCATACAAAATATTTTTAATCTTTTTTAATTATGCCAGATTCATATTCCTATTGTCAAAGATCATCATTGGATGGTGCTGTGCATCAGCTTGCTTTTTAAGAAGATAAACTTACTAGATTCTCTTCAAGGATCTGTCAAATTGGCAAAGTCTTCACTTGTTTGCAACATGGTAATTTTTATTTTTGCCTTTTTTGTTTTGCTTATCATAGATATCTTTTTCTGCATTAACTTTCTATTTTTTCTATGTGATGTACCAGGTGGCAAATTTTAGTAAGGCATGCAGGGAGGCAAAATGCCTTAGTATTGATGTTGCTACTTTCCCCTTTGAAATTCCAGAGAATCTTCCTCAGCAGACTACTACATATGTACTTGTACCTTTTTTTGGTTTGTTATGTTTATCTTTTCTTTTTTTCCGGTACCTGGCTAATGAATGCATATTTAGGTTTGACTGCGGCGTTTTTTCAAGACATGTGAACCTGTAAGTTTGTCACCTTTTTTCATCTAGTAGTTCACACTTTTTTTCTTTTCTTCTTTTTATCATCTCTTCTTATTTCATTTCTTCAATTTAATATATTTCATAGGGTCTAATCACTGAGTACCGAAAGATTGTTGCACATGAGATTGTGTCATCTCCTTTGAATGACATGAAGACAGAAGTTCCGGATTTCAAGAAGCGGAACTGGTGTGATGTGTTGGGTTGAAGATTTCACTTTTCATAACAACTCTTTTGTACTTTTGGCCATTTTCTCTTTTGATGGCTATGCTGTTATGTAGTGTGTGGTCTTTTTCACTTTCGATGACTACTATATATGTAGTTGTAGTTCTGAATCTTCTTTAAATGTACAACTTTATATTTGGATGTGTATGTTAGATTCAAATCTGTCATTGGTGGATTTTAATCATGTATGAAATGGTTGCATATGCAATCACTTGTCTTTTAGAATGTAACTATATTTTTCGCATGTAGATATTTGTTCATCACATTATGTATATTGTTCTTTACCATAAATTTGTTCCCATAACCATATAATTTGTTCCCACAACCATAGATGTTTGTTCCCTCAACCAAATATTTTGTTTCTACAACCATAGGTTAGTGTTCCCACAACCATAGGTTTTAATTCTCACAACAATAGGTTTTTGTTCCCACAATCATCGTTTTATTCCCATAACCATAGTTGTTGTTTCCCAATACCATAGGTTTCTGTTCTCCCAACTTTAGATGTGTTCATACAACCATTTGTTTTGTTCCCCCATCCATTGTTGTTTAGGTTGTTCCTATTTTTTACATTGATAGTTTTGTTCCCATGTTCTTCTATTTACTCCATTATCAATATAATTTGTTCCCATTCTTTTGTATTGTGTATACTCACTAATATTTGTTATTTTAAAGCATACTAGTGTTTTTATTATCTTTTACACCAATACTTCTTGTTCTCATTTTCTTACATTGTTCTAGTAGTCAATATTTTTTTTGTTCTAGCTTTGCTTACAGTATCTTAATTTGGTTCTTTTTTATAACCTAAGGGGTGCTCACTTTTGTTTTTTAGAATGTAACTTTATTTCACGTATACATATTAGTTAATTACCTTTTTTTATTTGTTATTACAATCGATTTTTTGTCCACAACCTATGATTTTGTTTCCACAATCATATGTTTTGTTCCTACAACCATTTTCTTTTGTTCCTACAACCATTTTCTTTTGTTCCCACAACTATATGTCTTTGTTCCCACAACCATATGACTTTGTTCCCACAAACATTTGTTCTTACCACAGATTTGTTCCCACAACCTTTCATTTTGTTTCTCCAACCATAAATTTGTCCTCATAAAAATAGATTTGTTCCAACAACCATAGGTTTTATGTTCCCATATTCCTAGGTGTTTGTTCTAACAACCATAGGTTTTTATTCCCACAACCATAGATTTGTTCCACAAGCATAGGTTTTTGTTCCTACAACCATATATTTTTTGTTCCCACAACCATATGTCTTTTGTTCTCACAAACATTTGTTTTGTTCCCACAAACATAGATTTGTTTCCACAACCATAGGTTTTTGCTTCCCACAACCTATATTTTTGTTCCCACAACCATAGATTTATTCCCACAACCCTAGGTCTTTGTTCCCACAACCATAGGTTTTTGTTCCCACAACCATATGTTCCCACAACCATAGGTTTTTGTTCCCACAACCATATATTTGTTCCCACAACAATAGATTTTTGTTCCTTTAACCATTTATTTTTTGTTCCCACGACCATATGTCTTTTGTTCCCACAATCATTTGTTTTGTTCCCACAACCATTGATTTGTTCCCACAACCATAGGTTATTGTTCCCACAACCTATATTTTTGTTCCCACAACCATAGATTTGTTCCCACAATCCTAGGTCTTTGTTCCCACAACCATAGGTTTTTGTTCTCACAACCATATATTTGTTCCCGCAACCATAGGTTTTTGTTCCTACAACCATATATTTTTTGTTCCCACAACCATAGATTTGTACCCACAATCTTTGGTTCTGTTCTCATGCTTTTGTAATCTTTACAACCATATAATTTTGTTCCCATATCCAATTTTTTTGTTCACAGAACCATAGTTTTCTTCCCACATCCCTAGGTTTTTGTTCCTACAACCAATAGGTTTGTTCTCACAATCATATGTTTTTGTTCTCATGCTTTTGTAATGTTCCATTACCTACATATTAGTTTATTACCTTCATTTATTGTTCTTACCATAGTTTTTGATCCCACAACCTATGATTTTCTTTATCCAACCATAAATTTGTCACCATAAAAATAGATTTGTTCCAACAATCATAGGTTTTTGTTCCCACATACCTAGATGTTTGTTCCCACAAATATTTTGTTTTTGTTCCCACAACCATAGGTTTTTCTTCCCTCAACCATAGGTTTTGTTCCCACAACCTATATTTTTGTTCCCACAACCATAGATTTGTTCCCACAACCCTAGGTCTTTGTTCCCACAACCATATGTTTTTGTTCCCACAACCATAGATTTGTTCCACAAGCATAGGTTTTTGTTCCTACAACAATATATCTTTTGTTTCCACAACCATATGTCTTTTGTTACCACAAACATTTGTTTTATTCCCACAACCATAGATTTTGTTCCCATAACCATAGGTTTTTGCTTCCCACAACCTATATTTTTTGTTCCCACAACCATAGATTTGTTCCCACAACCCTAGGTCTTTGTTCCCAGCCATAGGTTTTTGTTCCCACAACCATATATTTGTTCCCACAACCATAGGTTTTTGTTCCTACAACCATATATTTTTTGTTCCCACAACCATATGTCTTTTGTTCCCACAAACATTTGTTTTGTTCCCATAACCATAGATTTGTTCCCACAACCATAGGTTTTTGTTCCCACAACCTATATTTTTGTTCCCACAACCATAGATTTGTTCCCACGACCCTAGGTCTTTGTTCCCACAACCATAGGTTTTTGTTCCCACAACCATATATTTATTCCCACAATCATAGGTTTTTGTTCCTACAACCATATATTTTTTGTTCCCACAAACATAGATTTGTTCCCACAATCTTAGGTTCTGTTCTCTTGCTTTTGTAATCTTCAATTACATAGATATTAGTTCATTACCTACAATTTTTTTTGTTCTTACCATAGATTTGTTCCCATAACCTATGATTTCTTTCCCCAACCATAGATTTTTTCTCTAAAAAATAATTTTGTTCCTAGAACAATAGATTTTTGTTCCCACAACCATTTGTTTTTGTTCATACAACCTTTCATTTCTTCTCATAAACAAATAGGGTTTTTTTTTCCTACAACCATATAATTTTGTTCCCACAACCATATAGTTTGTTCTCACAACTATATATTTGTTCCCACATCTCTTGGTTTTTGTTTCCAAAATCATATGTATTGTTCCCACAACCATTCTAGTTTTGTTTGTTCCTATTACACCGATAGTTTTTATTACCTTGTTCTTGTATTTGTTCTGTTATCAATATAATTTTGTCCCAATTTCCCTTGTATTTGTGCCTACTCAGTAATATTGTTGTTTTGTAAATCATTCTAGTGTTTTTGTTGTCTTTTACACCAATCCTTTTTGTTCGCACAACCTTTTTTTTTGTTCCTAGACCATAGATTTGTTTCCACAACCATAGGTTATTGTTCCCACAATCATATGTTTTGTTGCCAAAAAAAGAGGTTTTTGTTCCCACATCCATAGGTTTTTGTTCCCACATCCTATGATTTTGTTCCCACAACCATAGGTTTTTCTTCCTACAACCATATATTCCTACAACCATTTTTTTTTGTTTCCCACAACCATAGATTTGTGCCAACAACCCTAGGTCTTTGTTCCCACAAACATAGCTATCATGTTCCCACAACCATAGGTTTGTTCCCACAATCCTAGGTTTTGTTCTCATAACCACTGTTTTTTTCCCATAACCATAGTTTTGTTCCAACAATCATAGGTTTTTTTTCTCATGATCTTGTAATGTTCCATTACCTAGTTATTAGTTCATTACCTACATATTTATTGATTTGACCATAAATTTTTTCCCACAACTTATGGTTTGTTTTCCCAACAATATATTTTTTCCCTAAAAAATAGTTTTATTCCCACAACCATAGGTTTTTGTTCCCTCAACCATAGATTTGTTCACATATACCATAGGTTCATATTCTTTACAACCATATAATTTTGTTCCCACAACCAATTTTTTTGTTCACACAACCATAGTTTTCTTCCCACATCCCTAGGTTTTTGTTCCCACAACCAATAGGTTTGTTATCACAATTATAGGTTTTGTTCTCATGCTTTTGTATTGTTCCATTACCTCCATATTAGTTCATTACCTTCATTTATATTGTTCTTAACATAGATTTTGTTCCCACAACCTATCATTTTGTTTCTCCAACCATAAATTTCTCCTCATAAAAATAGATATGTTCCAACAACCATAGGTTTTTGTCCCCACATACCTACATGTTTGTTCTCACAACCATTTTGTTTTGTTCCAACAAAGATAGGTTTTTGTTCTCACATACCTAGATGTTTGTTCTCACAACCATATTTTTTTGTTCCCACAACCATTGTTTTTTGTTCCTTCAAAATAGGTTTGTTCCCACAATTTTAGGTTTTGTTCTCACAACCATAGTTTTTTTGTTCCCACAATCATAGTTTTGTTCCCAGAATCATAGGTTTTGTTTCTCATGATCTTTTAATGTTCCATTACCTAGTTATTTCTTCATTACCTACATATTTATTGTTTTGACCATTAATTTTATTCCCACAAGTTATGGTTTGTTTTCCCAACCATAGATTTTTTGTTCCCATATATTTTTTAGTTATTGGTAGTTATTTTGTTCCCACAACCATAGGTTTGTTCCCAAAATCATAGATTTTGTTCTGACAACCATATTTTTTTTGTTCCCATATTTTTTTTTGTTCCCATATTTTTTTGTTCCCACTACCATTTTGTTTGTTCCCACATCCATATATTTGTTCCCACATTCCTACATTTTGTTCCCATAACCAATAGGTTTGTTCTACCAATCATAGTTTTTGTTCCCACAACCTATGATTTTGTTTCTCCAACCATTATTTTTTTCCCATTAAAATAGATTTGTTCCAACAACCATAGGTTTTTATTCCCTCATACCTATGTGTTTGTTCTCACAACCATATATTATTTTGTTCCCACAATCATATATTTTGTTCCCAGAACCATAGTTTTGTTCTCACCTACCCCCCAACTCACCCCATTACTTCTCTCCCCTCATAAATTATATGGAGCTAGTAACTGCATTCTTTACTTCTTTCACCACCAACCCACTCGCACTACACTCCTTCCTGTCCACATCACGGTCCTCTTCCTCCTCTCTGCCTTATCTTCTTGCATCAATATCTATCTATCTCCTCATTTCTTTCTAGCAGACAAAGGTTGAGGAGTAAGGGTGGACTGGACTAATCCTTTGGGTGGAGAGTAGGTTCTGGGAATCTCTGTGACTAGCAAGTTTCTTTCATTTTGGAAAAGGTATGTGGCATACTTCTTTCTATTTTAGGTTCCCAGAACTTTGACATCAATATATGCAAGCATGATAATTTTCTATGCTATTTTTTTGGATGTTCACATCCTACTAGTGTCTTTGCTTTTTCTGCTATCAAATATGATGATCACCCAAATGGTTCTTTGCTCCAGTAGTTCAGTTTTTTAGGCTCTAGATAGATGTGTTTTCTGACTACATAACACCTTTAGTCTGATGTTATCTCATTTTCGTGCTATGTGGTAGATGATGATTCAATTATTACAGAGGAAAATAAAGTGCTCTGAACTAACAAGTAGTGCAACTCTCTAGTCTAATTGTGATTATATGTCTGCCAGATTATTTCAGTTGTTTTTCCCCCTTGAATTACAGAAGAAACTAGTCTTCTCAAACTAGTCTCCTCAACACATTAGTCCAATGACTGAGACCCAGCAGTTGTGCTCCACCTATGTTTTGCCTGCTCTTTGGTGAAGCTTCTTTTACATCAATGAGCTTTGTTTTTATCTAACTGTGGAGAAGGTTTTGTATCTAAGCAGTTACACTTATTTGTTTCTTCACTGGAACTCTGCTCCTTCCCATGAGCTGCTAAATTCTTTTTATGAGCAGTTTCATAATGCAATGCTTGAGCAAGTTATCTTGCTTTTATAGAATAAATTTATAGACCTGTCGATTTTCCTCCTGTGTACTGCCCAACACTAGACAACTATGTACACCAGATTTTATTATACTAGCAGAATCAACGGTATTTCAAATAGTATATCTGTTAGTAGAAGACATACCTGGTTCATCAAGATTCTTGCGTGAATCCATCTTTTCTGCATGTTGCTTCATAGGCATGCCATCCTTCGGGATCCTATCCTAGCAATTGTCCTTGTTGCTTTAATTCTTATTTTTTATCTCTTTTTTTTCTTTGTGGTTTCAGAAAAGGCAATTTTTAAACTTTGTTCTGGTAGTCAATGAATGTAAGCTGAATGTATTTCTTTCAAGATTTTGTGGAACATTATTTTGTATTTTCTTTTTTTGTCAATGTGATTAATTGACTCTCTTCTGATGCACTATAATTCTTTAGAAAAATTCATTAGTCTCCAATCATGGAATCATCTGTTTCACATATTTTTACTTTTTTCAAGGTGTCATCCTTTTTCTATTCCACAGATGAAGTGCATTGTGTGTGGATCAGATGAAAATCGCTGCCACATGATACGGAAGCCATGCTCGTCATTTCACAACTTTGTTGGCGAAAACTCGTTGGTACGACTGTTTGTATATACTGAATTTCATTTTTCTATTTGTTTAACAGTGCCAAATATGGTTTGTTTTTATTTCATTAGTTTTGATGTTCTCATCAAACTTGTTTCTTCTTCTTCTCTTTTTTCAGGTGGTTCCATGTTTTGTTAGGAGACAGTTTAACACAATTGTTGGGAGAATCTTAGATGCTGTTTCTACTGATGGGAAGGAGTACAATATGAATGTTAATAAAATGGAGTACAAGACTACCATTTTTGGAACTGCATACCAGGAGCTAATGAGGTATTATGATATGAACGTTGGAGAAAGGATCATGATTAAGTGGGATAATTCAGGGCAGTTTGCTATTTTCCCACAATGCAAACATGGTTATGAACTTCCAAGGGTGTATGGTAAATGTTTTTGTTTGCTAATCCCTTCTATTCCGTTGTCATTTTTCTTTATGTTATAAGCCCAATAGAAGCGTCCATTTATTACAATGATTTTGACTCATCCTTAAGCTGTTTTTGCTAGTTGTTTTTTGTTTATCCATTCATTCACTGTTATCTTTATTCAGAAAGTGAGCAAGAAGCTGACCAAGAATCTGAGCAAGAATCTGAGGAAGATCCTGAACAGTGGGAAGAATATGCTTCTGTTGTTGTTTACTCAAATGGGATGAACATCAGTGCAGCACAAAAAGGTACAATGAATGAAATCATTGCTGAGCGCGGTCTAGGGATGGGAGCTGTACTAGTGCACAAACTAACCAAAATAGACATGAGTCACACTGGACTGGTATAATTTACTTTTTTTTTTCTTGTCGTCTTTTCCTCTTTATACCATATTCAGAATTGTAATCTCTTTGTTCACTTTGTGTTTTGTCTACAGCGCATCCCAAAGGAAATAGCAAAATCATTGAAGATTGCAAAAAGTGGATGGGTGATCCTTAGCATGGGCAACCAAAACAACAAGTGGCATGCATAATTTGCAACTAGCAGTGATGGTAGGATGCAGATCAAATCGGGGTGGGGGAAGTTCATTTCTGATCATGGTTTGAAGGCTGCCTTGTGGTTCTCATCTTGTTCAGGAAGGATGAACGCGGATTCGTGAACATGTCTCTTGATTCTCTGTAGGTTCATGCGACCATATTAGAAAGCTATGATGCAGGTCTTAACTCCATATTTCTGTTTTGGTGTAGCATACTACCTACCTCAAGGAGTATTACTGCCTTTAGATCTTTGAAGATGTCATCCATGTAGTACAACTATTATGCACCATGCTCTATTTTACTATGTAATATGCAATGTGTTCCGTGCTTAATTGTAATATGCACCATGACGTACTCCTATGTAATATGCAGAATGCCTTCCAAAAAAATATGTTTCTCACTGTCATTTTTATTTTCCTAGAATTATGTGTGCATAAAATCTGGCATAGATGTGAAGTATCAAGAAATTATTGTTTTTTGATTTTTGTTCTTACTGGTTTTTGCTTTTTGTGTGTACCTGTGCATAAAGGAGCCAAAAGGTTTTTTGTTACCTATCTAAAGTGACCGTCATGTTGGGGAATGACAATTTTTTTTACTTTGCCTTGTAATGTCACAACCATATGTTTTTTTTATCTAATGATCTTGTAATGTTTCCCCAACAATATTATTTGTTCCTCTTTCTACTATATTTGTCAATACTCACTCGTACTCTTCATTGAACCGTACTAGTATTTCTTATTATATTCATATCAATGGATTTATTCCCATTATCTAACATTTGTCCGTTAAACCATAGATTTTTTGTTCCCACTCTTTTTTATTTTTGTTATGTAATGCTTGGTTTTTTGTTCTTAATTACTTTTTTTGTTCATTAAACTATGCTAGTGTAGCTTGTTCACTTCTTATATTTTTTTTCCCAAAATACTTTGGATTGTCCCTTAAACTTATTTTGTTTGTTACCATTCTCTTGTATTTGTTCTTAGTAACTAGTACTGCTCTTTCAACCATATTACTATATTTTGTTTTCTTCTTTTCACAAATTTTGTTTGTTCTCTTTGTCTTAAATTGGTATAGTAAACTATAGTTTTTAGTTCCCTCTATTTGTTATTGTTCTATTTAAAGCATTGTTCTTGTTCCAACTCAATTTTGTTGTTCTTCAAACCATTCTAGTTTAGTTTGTTTCTACTACACTGATTTGTTTTTGTTCCCATGTTCTTGTATTGACATTAACAGATTTTTTCCCACAACCATAGATTTTGTCCCACAATAATAGATTTGTTCTCACAACCATATATTTGTTCCCAAACATTTTTTTGTTCCCACAATCTTAAATTTGTTCCTACAACAATATATTTGTTCCAATATTCATAGATTTGTTCCAACAACCATAGATTTGTTCCAACAACCATAGATTTTTGTTCATCACCTTCATTTAATTTTTCATACCATAAATTTGTTCCAAAACCATAGATTTGTTCCAACAACCATAGATTTGTTCCTACAAATATAGATTTGTTTCCATGACCATAAATTTGTTCCCCAGCGATAGATTTGTTCCCACGACTATAGATTTGTTCCTACAACCATAGATTTGTTCCCACAACCATAGATTTTTTGTTCTCCTAACCATAAATTTGTTCCCATAACCGTATGCTTATTGTTCCATTATCTTGTTTTTTTGTTCCTACTAACTAATATTGTTTTTTCAACCATACTACGATACTTTTTCCTTTTCTTCACATATACTTTTTGTTCTCATTGCCTTATATAGTTCCAATGAACAATAGTTTTTAGTTCCATCTTTTTGTTATTTGTTATTTTTAAGCATTTTTTTGTTCCAACTAATTTTTTTTGTTCTTTAAAACCACTCTAGTTTGTTCCTAATTTTGTTCTTTTTGTTCCTAATAGGTGTGTGAAAATGCCAATGCTTTTTTTCACGGTTATGGCATAGGGATGATGTGAGCCTTTCATTCATTCTATTAATAGGGGAGTTTAAAAATAGGAGTTAGACGGTGCCACGAGAGAGGGATAACATGAGCCATTCATTTTATCTATTTTTAGGGGGTGCTAAAAATAGTAGTTAGACCCTATGCTATATAAACTATCAAAGAGAACCATAGGAAGCACTCACCGCTCTTTTCCTACTCTATTTTCCAATTTGAGAACCGTAGGAAGCACTCACCGTAAGAAGGTATGTCTGATCTATTCCTTTTTATATCTATTTTTTGTTTCAATTATTCAAAAATGGTTTCTATTTGTTTGGACAGGTTGTTCAAATGGATCAAGGCGCAGGATGTCAAGTCTGTTACTAGCCCCCATGTTTTTGTTCAGAAGTTCGCGATAACACATCTCATTTGTCTATTAAAATTGTTGAAGATGACTTTGAAGATGGCGTTGTAAGTTCTTATATTTTTTGTACTCTTTTTTTAATTTTTTATTAATTATTTGTTAATTTTTTACTTTTGTAATTAATAACCATTGCTTATTTATTCGTTCCTTTGTTTTGTAGATTGTGCCTTGTAAATTTAGTGGAAGAATCTTAAATTTTTCCACTAATAGATGGATTAAAGCAATTGGGGGAAATGCCCATGGGCCAGGTTTTTTAGCTCCAGAAAGTGTTCACTGGATATATTTAGATCAAATTGGCACAACCAATATGATGTGCGGCCCTTATTGGAGATCCCTACTCCAAGCTTGGGATATTGTTCAAAACGATGTCATTACATTTACTTATGATAGTTGGAGCCGGCTATTTTGAATCAATGTTTTTTCAGAGGGTAATGTGAGGAAACCTTGGCTTCGTTACCCTGGTATGTTTGAAAATAGGTTTTTATTTTATTTTTGTTATAATGTTTTGTTTAATATCCGAATGTTGTTGGTTTTGATCATTTTCTCTTTTTGGCTTTTTTCAAATGTGTATGACATCCCAGACGGATGTGAAGAATGGCTGTACAACTCTTTTTTTACTGATATATATGATATATCACAATCAGAAATGAATGGAGTTGTGAACTTCATGGGTGCGGAAAGGGAGTCATTACATGACAATGACATTGTTCCAAAAAAAATTGTACACAGGCTCGATAATGATGACATGCTTCGCTTGCTTAGTTCTTATTTCTCTCATAATCTATTTATTATATTATTTCAAACTTTTAAACATCTTTAATTAATTCTTTCATTTTTTTCAGGATGTTGACATTACTGTTTTTGAAGAATTCAATGGGATACCTAACACTGGGACAACCTTGTTTAGGATCGGTGATGATGACGTATCGGGTACATTCAAGAAAAAGGACGGATTCATCAGATTTAAAGGGCTTTGGGAGCTTATTAGTGTCCATAGATTAATTGAGCGCTACATTATGTGCGTTATTTTTAATATCACCGAGGAAGGACACATTAATTTGGATATACAGAAATGCATGTGCGAAGATGTGTCTCATTTATGCAATAAATAATAGTCATAGTAGGGATTTTTAAAAATATTTCTAGATTTTTTTGTAATAATTTTATTTTGTACACAGTTTTTTTATTTTTTGATCTTATTTCTTTTTTGGGAATGAAATGTAATAAATACGTTTGTATGAGTTATTTTTAAATAATGAAATATTTTATCACTCCAATTATTGCATTTATCCTTGTGTGTTGGCTATAATTGTTCAATTTGTTTTTTTTTTCATTTATATTCATACTAAATAACATTGTTAATTAATCTTTTTAGTATTCTTATTTTTGCCACTATTTTACCTAAAGTTTTTTTGTTCTGACTATCTTAGATTGTTCAATTAACCATAGATTTTGTTCCCATTCTCTTGTATTGCTCCTAGTAGTTTTTTGTTCCCTTTTACACCATTAAATTTGTTCCCTAATTCTTTCGTTGTTCTAGTAAATCATAGTTTTTTGTTCTCCATTTTTTTATGTGTTCTCTTATCTCATGCTTTTTTGTTACTACTCACTTTATTGCAGTTGTACTATGTTTATTTTGTTCTCACAAGCATATGTTTTTGTTCCCACAACCATAGATATGTTCCCACAACAATACGTTATTGTTCCCACAACCATAGATTTGTTCTCATTGCCATATAGTTTCTTTTTGGATTTTTTACATAACCATCGATTTTTTGTTCCCTCAATGATAGATTTGTTCCTTAAACCATTTATAGTTAAGTTTATTCTCATTACAACAATAGGTCTTGTTCCCATGCTATTGTATTTTGTTCCCTTAACAATATAATTTGTTCCCTTTTTATTTTATATTGTTCCTATTGACTTGTACTCTACCTAAAACCATACTAGTTTTTTTTGTCTCCTTTTTACACCTATAGATTTGTTCTTATTGTCTTTCATTTGTTCCAGTAAAACTTAGTTTGTCCCTTAAACCATATTAATCCAGTTTGTTCTTCTGTTCACATACTAGTATTATCCTATTTTGCCCTTTTATATTTTTGTTACCATGTTTTTTAGTATTCCATTAACCATAGTTCTTTTTCTTGCACTCAGAAGATGTTTTTTTTTCTGTCACACATACTGTTTTCTTCTACAAAACATACAGGGTATTATACATAAGTTTTTTTTTATGTAACTTGATAAAAACTCGTAACGTTGTCATCAATTCTTATCCATACAAGATTATTACATAAATATGGTTTATTCTAAGACATGCAATGCCATAATATAAATGTCAACGAAATGGTTTTTCAGATGTAATATGGAATATTACACAGTATAGGGAACCCCAGTTTCTAGCAATTGTTTCAAATCAACAAGAAATTGCATTCATTTTTTCTTGTTCGTTTTCTTCTTTGATGCATTCTTTTCTGATTGCCTTTTCAACCTCTATCCCCTGTCAAATGATTTATTGTTTCTCACTGGAGGATCTTTCAATGGCTCACCATGTGGTTCTTCACCTTCTGGTTGGGGCATTTTATTCCTCGCAGCGTACTTTTCTTGCAGTTTTTGCACCTCTTCCAAGAATTCTTTGCTGCTGTCAGCTTTCTTGCTTACTTCTGTGCACAAATCTGATACTGTGCTCAGTAGTATTGCATACCTTATAGATATTTCTGAACTCTCACTCCCTGTTCCTTCATCGATTATCTTTTTCCTGTACTTCAACAATTCAGCTTTCCTATATTCTTTTGTCCACCGCTTGTTGATATAATTAGCTGGTACATGATATATGTCAAACTGTGTGAACAGGCGTAGCACGTGGCAACACAAAATGCCACCCCTCTCAAATTTTGCACATATGCAGTCATATCTGTCCTGGGTTCTGTCCACTTGGACCTGGAAAACCACCTGATGGAATTCTTGTTTCTTATAACTAAATGATTTCCTGAGGTTGTATGTCTTGTTCTCTTCCACTACATCCACGGCAAACGCAGTTGAATTCATCAGCTCGTTTGGAATTTGAAAAATATCCCTCTTGTGTACAGTTTGCTTCCATGTCTTTCTATACGGCTATGCCCCCAATATATGGGCTCAAGCCCATTCGACAGAAATCTGTCCTCATTTTCTGTTTCAATCACATTCTCTTGGAACAAGTCATATTGTACAAGGAATGTTTCTATTGTATCTTTGCGCTTCACATAATCCTTGAAGACAGAGTTCATGCCCTCGCTACACCCAGTTGTTCGAATGAACGGGCAGAAAACATGCTTGAAATATACTAGGACCCACTGTGTTCTCCATTTCCACATCAGGGGCAAGTGTTTGCTGCTTCCTGCATCATACTTAACAACCATTTTGTGACGACCTCAAATTTGATACAAATTCGAAGTGCCCGTTATGTATTCCACCGCAATCCCAGAACCATTGTTGCGATATACATAACGTAGTTGGTACTCAGTTCCATAGTCATTACAATACGCTGGTTCAAATACAATGGTCATATAGACCAAGTCATATTACAACACAATATAGCAGCGGAAATAACGTCTTCGGCCCATGCCTTCACCCTACAGGCAATGGCGACTCACGGAGACGAGCTTAGTTCTGGTACTCTTCTTCATACCCTTCCTCCTGGTATTCTTCCCCATAGTCTGGCCAAGTTGATAGCCAGGGACACAGCCGTGAGTACATTGGATGCACTCGCAAACCATCTTATAAATGAAAAGATGAAGTAGAAATGCAAGGTTGATATGGTGGACTAAGCACTAAGTTGTTTTGCAAAAGCTAGTTTTATTTCCCAAGAATGTTCATTTATAGGAAAGAGATTTAGTTCTCTAAATTCCATCTAAAGAGGACTTCAAGTGTGTCAACAACATTTCAAAAAAATCAAGTCATTCACCAAGTTCACCATTGTCACTTTTAGTCCTGACAAAAGTCAAGTACAGCTTGCCAACCGTCCATGACCGCGGACGCGGCTATTCGAATAGTTTCAAAACCTCTGCAGAGGGGTACACTTTACCCACAAGATTTGATACATCTGCCGGGATAAATCCACGGTTCGACATACACAAAGTATGCGAGGTTCAGATAATCCAACGAAACCTTTCACTTGCCCATCCTAGTATAGGATCCTTCCCTAGAGCCCGGGATACGGAACCCCGCTCCGGCGCCTCTAGTTCTGCCCATCCCGGAGGCCGGGTTAGTGGAATCCACCTGGTCCAGAAGTAACCGTTTCGCGGTGTCCTTCCATGAATCTTTGATACAAGGCCTCCCATACTAAGATAAACAAGCTACGGGTTAAGCCCCTTCCCATATAGGGGTAGTGTGGTTGTACGGAAAAATTGGCTCCCATAGTACATCACTCGTTGCCATTTGAGAAATATATTTCTTAGTTCTTAGTCAAGATTAATTTCTTTTATAACCATCATGTAGGAGCAATTCTCCCCTTCAAGTTGCAAGTTCAAGTCACCAGTTTCAACTAGAGTTCCCCTTATAGATGGCCTCAATATTATTAGCGACTAAGCAACTACATTGAGTGATGACCACTAAATAGAGTTGGATAAACTCAGCTTGATGCTCTTGATAATCAAGACATCAATACACTTCTATCATTCTACTCTAGCAATTCAATCATGCAATTTACTTAAAACAAGTAGAATGCAATAATAAAACTAGGTAGTGGGAGTATGAATCAAAAGATGGCTTGCCTTGGTTGGCAAGGTGTCCGGGGTTTTCTTCTTCTTCTTGATAATAATAATCCCCTCCAATATCCTCCTCGGCAACACTAGCGTCTAATAACGAATAAACACAAAGCACACCATCACTTCACCAAGCTAACAACACACCAAGCACACATCTTTGTTTGCTAACCAAAGCATTCATGTTGCATTTTTATGGTGTTGGGTGGTAAGTCTTTCTTCTAAGTTTTTCTTCCAGTGTGCAAGCTATAATCTCTACTGAGTGTCCTAGATTGTTCACTTGGGCAGCATTGGTATTGATTTAGGGTTACTAAGACAAGTTCAAGTGAGATGGATCCACTAAGTGAATTGGCATTGAGGGCAATTAATTCTAAGTGGGCAATAGTGATCTAACATTTTATGTTACACAAATAGGATCGGATTAGGGTCCAATTGATCATACTAATAGGGTTTGGGGTAGATTAGGGTTGACTAACGGTAAGAGGGGTCATTAGTAAGTTTACATTTTAATTTTCATGATTTTTGATGGCTTAAATAATTTTCTAGAAATCTTTCATTATTAAACAAGCTATGGTCACACTATTCATAACTGATTTAATTCTTAACTTATTTTGAATTCTAACCAGTTCTATTGGGTAGAGTATTTCATAAGCTTTCCAATGCATATTTATTTGCTAGATTTGGATTTGTAAAACTCTAGGAATTAAAGTTTGAAAATAGCATCTGAAAGTTATTTGAAATAAATAAAACGGGCGGGAAAAAGAATAAAAACGAACGGACCGAATTCGAAACGAGCTGGGCCCAATTCAGAACAAACCCGAACGGGCCGGCCCATACCGCTTCGCTGCGACGGAAAAGAAATAAAATGGGAGCTGACAGGTGGGGTCGCGATGTCAGCTCACTTAACGATTCCCGAATCGGTAAGCTATCGTTGGATTAGAATCGGACGGCTCGCGTTCATCGTCTTCCTCAGCACGGGCGGGAGCTCACCTGCGAGCAATGACGAATGTTCGACGGCGAGGGCGAGGCGTAGGGGATGCAGAACTCGTCGGCGACGTGCGGGATCGGCGGCGGTTCGTCTCCTCCTCCGATTCCCAGCAGCAGCTTGCCCCCAGGTGGTCGAACGCGGCGGCGCTCCGCGTGTCCAGTACCACTCCGGCGAGGCTGGCGACGGCGAGCTAGGGCAAGCGGGGCTAAGCGACTATGTCTGGGAGGTAGCTGGGAGTGAGGTGAGTCGCTTCGTTTGATCGGAGGGGGTATTTATAGTCTCAGGAGGCCGGGAGCAAGGCGACCAGAAGCTCGCCGGCTCGGGGGTCCTGGTTGCGTTCGAAGGTCTCTCCGGCCACGGCGGCCACGCTCGCGTGCTGGAAGGGTGCTGGTTCGGCCGCGGGGTGCTGTGGGTCTCCTCTGGCGCCTCCAAGCTGGTCGGCATCGTGCAGGGAAGAGGGTTGCTGCGAGGGGGCCCTGGGTGCGTTTCTCCTCCTTCCTCCTCTTCTCACGGCTTGGGTCGGGGCTGGGGAAGCTGGAGTCGATCGAGGAGAGGTCAAGGAGCATGGCGACAGTGCTGGAGCGAGCCAGCACAGTGCAGCTCCAGTGAAGTTGATCTCGTTTTGATTTTCTTCTGCCAGTGCTCGACGAAATGCCCGCAAGAACTCAAAATTCGAATTTTCAAAATTTTCCACTTTGGGTGCTCATCATATTGGATAAGGTACCCAGTCATATTTTTGTTATGAAGAAAGTTTGAGTTTTGCAGAAATTTATATTTCAAATTTGGTATAGTACCTGTTTCAGATTCCAACTTTGGCTCAAGTTTGTGTGATGTTCCAGTTTGAAATTTGTGTAAATGCTTGTTGGTTGAGTTAGTATACAACTTGGTTAAACTCAACTTGCTGGCCAAACCTGAAGGTGAGCTGTAGAATGCTTAATCTAAGGGCTCAAAGTGGTGTAGTCAATAACAGTTTCTAGATCATATTAACTTTATCTCTTTCTTTCTTATTTTAACTTCTGGTTTCTTTGCTTCCTAAAAATCTTCTCAATTGATTCTGTTGGTTCACTTAGAATTATCTAACCAATGCACAAATAAAAATAACACACATAAAATCATAGAATACATATAGTAGAAAATACATGTATGCATACAATAATAGATAAAAAGTTTTATTTGGGTCCAAAATTTGGCACTTTATTTATTAAGAAGTGGATTACAATTTCTGAGTTGTTACACATTTCTTGCCACTTGCTCTCAAATTCCTCTACTGTTAGTGAATCCTTGATTACGCTATTCAACTCTTCTTCCATCCCTGGTCTCCCAGCCATGAAACCTCCCATCTTGTCGGTGCAGTTATTCATTATGTGGAAGAAGCAAAATCTGTGCCATGTTGAAGATAGCACATTATCTATTGCTATTTTCATAGCCTGGTCTTGATCAGTCATGATTAAGCCTGGCCTCTTTCCATCCATGACATCCCAGAATGTTTTCAAAGCCCATGTAAATGTTTCAGCTGTTTGGTCTTTCAGAAGTGCCCATGCAAACACAATGGTTCGCCCTTGCCCATTAATTCCTATGAACGGGGCAAACGGCATATTGTACTTGTTCGTACTGAAAGTTGTATCAAATGATAGAAACTCGCTGTACAGCTCGTAATCCATCCGAGATCGAGCATCTGTCCACAGAATGCTTCGTACCGTGTTGTCTTCTCTGTATCCATCTTCAACAAAACTCCTTGGTTTTTGGCTTGTAGCTTCTCTACAAACTTCAGTGTATGTGCTATGTCTGTGTTCTTCTCTCTTTTATCTTGTCGTCTCAGGTTTTGTATCTTTTTCTTATTGAACGACAAAACATTTCTACTCCCTTTTAGGCGACGAAAAATGCTCATTATTCGACGGGGTGGCACCCTGCAGTCTTGAAGAATCAATGATAAGTTCCTATCATCTTCTGACATGCTGCGGTGGTTTGAGAAGAACTTTGTCAAGGATGGTGTGTGCACCAAGTCATGGTTGTGATCAAGGCTTAGTCCTATTATCTCCCACTGACCATTGCTCAACTTTAAAGTTACAGTCATTGGACAGGATGTTCTTGTCATGACTGATCTCTTCCTTTTTCTGTTAGGTTTAACAGGAGCATGAGTCCTTCTTGCCTTGTTGCATTGGAAAGTAATCTTCTTGTTTTTGTAGTTCCGACCTTTGACCATACCGAAACCATGGATATAGTCATATATGTTGCAAAAGCGGTGTGATGCTTCCAATGTATCAAATTTCATTCCAATCTCTAGTTTTCTTTCTTCACTTACTTCTTCTCCAGTTGGAACAAATCCTTCTGTAGATTCTTTGTTTTCTTCTGTTTCATACCCTTCTTCACTGTCTTCATCATCTTCTTCCAAATCATCTGAACTAGAAGAACCATAGTTCACCTGTATGCAATTATTATGTACAGGAGAAATTTTAATAACTGATGGGAAGAATATTTTTAAAATGTGCTGCAGCATTTCTAGACTTTGCACAAACAACATATTAATTCAGTATGCTTAAAATTTTTTTACCTTCTCATTGTTCTCTACTTGTTTTTCTTTTTGGTTGATGACTTTGCTCATTTCCAAAGTTTTTATCGCTATGGCTTTTTCAAACTGAGTAGTATCTGCAACCTGAAGATTATATGTAACTCGTTATTTTAATATAGGAATACATCATCCATATGTGGTTTTTTCTAAGTAATACCAAAAGGATAACCATAGCATCTTTTTTTAATAGAAAACTGTTGGAAGAAAGTACCTCTGTGTTCTTTCTTTTTTCAGAATCGATTGTTCTCGACGAAGCACATTTTTGTCCGGTTTCGTAATCTTCTTCATCATATCTTGTACTCTCAATCTCCCGAAAACATAAAGTTGATTATGCTAATCACCTATGCATACTCTGAAGATTTGTTCAGGTTGCATGCAACTACCTGACCATTATTTCTTACACTTGTATTCTTAATCCCATAAGGGACAATCTGTTGTAGCCGATCACATGAATTTTGTACATTCTGCAATTGTAGTGCACGCTACAACAGACAGAATTAGTTAGAAAAACTCACAATACAATTTTCTTTGTTTCAATCACATTAAAGAACACATTTTTTTTAACATGGTATTTTCAGTTTTTTCTTTATACCTGCTGCTGTTTCTCCATCTCACCGTGTACAACAAATTGATCAAATTGCAATAGCAGGTCATCATTATATCGAGAAATGGCTGTTTCGTTGACTGTTAATCCTTCTTTATCATTCTGCATGGTTTTATTTTTGTTCTATCAGCATAAAAGGGCACTGAAAGATTATTTAACAATGGGATCTTATCAAGTTGATGAGTTATTTTATAATCTCACCATCTTATCCTTGCTATCAGCTGGAACAAATATGGTGTCCCTTTTCTGCTTTGCTGATTCAACAACCTGGGTACAAATTTACATACGCTCAAATCACATACTGGAATTCTAAGTAATTTATGCAAACATGAAACCACATGTATAATGGTGTTCTGACCTTCTTCAATTTTGAAAGAATCGTATGACTATCTTCTGTCTTGGCAGCATCTCTAGTTACTGTAGTTTTGCCCTTTGCCTGAAAATAAAGATGTATTGCTTAAATAGATTTTTTGCTATTTAATTGATAGACAGTAATATTGAAGCAGTTTTTTTCCAATGCAGGATGAAAGATGTATTTATGCTTGTATGCAATTACATTTTGCAATTCAAACTCATCTAGTATTTTTTTGCAAGGGATAATTTCTTATTTTTAACTACAAAAACAAATAGATCAGTTTTAATTTATTTAAACTCAGCTAGTTTTTTTTAATCATTCAAGTGCTATAATTCATACAGTGTTCTCCTTTTCTTCAATACATGGCACTTAAGTTTTGCAAACTTGTTCTGAAGGGCATGAGAGTGTTATAGATTTATTATTTGCATTCTGTGAGTATTATTTCTAATGAAAATAGACAAAACATGCACCCGAGCAAGCTATGATGGGGATTGACATCATATTTTAGTAGGGCTGGGTTTTTTTAAAGATTATATCATGTTATCTTCATGAACAAATAACATCACTTCAAGATCAAAGAAAAGGATAATGCCAAGAAATCAAAAATCATCACTTCCAGATCAAAGCAAAGGGAAAGGAATAGGGTTCTAGATCTTGTAATACCTTAGCATGATCTGTACCACGAGTAGATGGACGCACGAGTCCAGTAGTTTGCTGTGATGTCAAGGTTGCTCCAGATTCCGGCTGCACGAGTCGATTTTTCGATGAAGTTTCCTTGTTCATGGCTGGATTGGCCGCCGGCGCCGGAGCCGCCGCCGCCGAATCCATCGAAGACTCCAATGCCTTTCTTTCTCTTCTCGGCTCTCTTTTCTTTCTCCTTATTACACGCTTTAATTCTTCATTTATTTCAAGGGCTTTTGTCAATAAATGCCATCGGTGGGGTATACTTGGCAGACACGTTAAACGCCACATCCAGACAAGTCTTCTTTCTTTCCCCACCCCCTGCTTCTCCTCGACATGTTCTTCTGCCCCGAGGAGTAATCAGTGATAGGAGATCGATCGATCCCCCATCCCCCTGATGATAAATCCTACGAAAGATGGTTAGTTCCTACCATAGTTAGTCACTGATTCTTCTCTTCTCCTTTTCTTCTCTTGGTTCTTCCTATTTGTTTTCTAATACACGTGATATCATGCTGCTTATTCCTTTTCAGATCTCAACTAGGTTGATTCATTTCTCGCTGATCTCTTCTACTCTCAAGTTTCTTTGAATAGACAGCACGTAGGTGAGCACACTGACGAGATCTAAACTCTCTTATCACACCGTGGTGCTGTGATTTTGTTTCCTGATTTTATTCTTCGAGAGTATTTTTGGCTATGGCTATGCTGGCACAACTCATTTTGGTAAGATTTGATTTATTGCAGAGGACAATCTGTGTTCATGGACGATTCAGTTAGGAAAAAAAGAGATAGATTAGCCAAAGGAACTAATGAGGTTTTTCTTTTTTACCTCATGTATTTACTGGTTTTCTACCACATGCTCTGTAGTTCTTTTTTTTGGTCAAAATGATGTAACCAATTTTGTTTCTATTATGGATTATTTTGTGTTCATCATCCATTATGTTTGTTGTGCATCAATTATACTTCCTGATTCTTTAATCAAGATATAAATAGTATTCTAGTTAGTTGTCTTTCTTTTTTCATCACTGTTTGTTGGTTACAATACAATCTAGATACATTTCTTATTATTATTCTCTAAGTCATCAGAACTTATCTTTCTCATTTCCCTTTTCAATATAGGATTCTGTTAATGCTGGAAAATTTAAACTTCTTCTTGATGTAATAAAGGATTTGACAGCTGAACAGATATGTGTTGTTCAACAAATTGGTTTCGCAAGCATACTGGAGTTGGCATGCTCAGGCTTCCCTAATGATGTATTCATCTGGTTAGCAGCTCATATGAATTCTACTACTAGTTGTATTGAGTTGACAAAATGGATTTTCATTCACAATAAACCGAGAATGCATTCAAATCATTACCGGTCTTCCCAGTGGTTGTCTACCAATATCTTTCAGTTCTAATAGTGCAATAGTCCAGAGAGCAAACTTGGAAATACATGGAAAACCTTCTAAACCTTCAGTTCATGAATTGACAGAAATCATAAAGAAAGGCCTGTCTGGTCCACCATTTGCAAAAGCATTTGTTCTTCTAGCAAACTGTCTTCTTCTTTCCCCAACAAACAAATGCTTTCCAAGCTCTATGCACTATCAAGCAATTGATGACTCTGAGAAGATAAAGGATTTTGACTGGTGCTCATATGTATTACATTGGCTTCTCATTTCTGTCAACAAATTCCAGCTTGATTCGTGCATCGGCACTTGTTCTGGTTGCAGACTTATTCCAGTGGTATGTATAGCTTTTTTTAATATGTTCAATTTCCTTTACCCATAATGGTCTTATCGTTATGCTGTTTCACAATCCACTTCATTTTATGTCTCAGCGTGCAACTAACATTTTTGTCTGTTTTACACATACTGCAGATAAGCTATTTTGAGTTCCTGATTGTTTCTGAAATGCAACTAAAGAAAACAGTGCCATGCCTTTCTGTATGGTCTGATAATGTACTCAAGCTTTATGCTATCGTTGATTCTATTGATGGGAACATTTTTGGAAAACTCAAGTGAACCAACTCGCACCATCAATAAGTACCAGTTTAATCATTTTTTTATGCTGTCTATGCCTACATATAATGTTTTTGGTTCCAGAACTACCCTTCTTTTTTTCATGGTTTTATGCTATTTATATATATATATATATATCTATTTTTAACTGGTCCTTTTTTCTTTTTTAAAATAGATGAAGCACCCATGCTCTACTCCTTTTGCACATATAAGTCAGAAAATAAAGGTTTCATATGATTTGCCTATGGATGTTGTTAATTTCGTTGGAAGCAAATACAATCTGGATGAACAGACAAATGTAAGTTCTCACACTATTTTTTCTACCTGCAGCTATTTATTCATAAGGCTTCTCTTTTTATTTTTCTTTTTAATTATGCTATTTTTTTAATTATTATTTCCCTTTTCTTATCAAACAGGTCAAGAAGAAATTAAGAATGATTTTGTCTAAATTGCATGATACGCTTCTAAATAACTCTATAAGCACTATTTCAAACTGTGTAGATGATATACTTCGTGCAATATGCAGTAATGGAGCTGTAGATGGTGTCCATAATATAAATCCTGCAACGTCACGAAGCAAAAACTTTAAAAAAGAAACAAATTATAGTCCACCAGAAGTCAAGGATGGGATGACAGTTGCAACTATGAAAGACTCAATGACGTCGACAAGAGAAGCTCTTTCTGAGTTGATTTACTATTACATGGAGAGATCATTTCCACCTTTGGCAGTGCCTAAAGTAGAAGATATCCCTATTGGTGATGATTTTTCTATTTCAGAGCTGATTAAAGAAGTAATTCAACAACTAAAAATGAACCAGTTGCAACCACAGTATGGGTTTCCAGAGTTCTCTAGCATTGAAGATTATTTGAGCAAATAATTGGTCTGTAAGCTTGAGATTACTAGTTCCATTGAATCACCTGACGAAATTTCGTTGATAGGTGCGTTTTGTTCTTGTTATTTTTTATGTCATTACATCTTCTGTGAAGGATATGTAATTTACAGACTGGACATTTTTACCAGCAGATCTTTGAAGGGTTTCGCAGCATAGTAAATCAAAAAATTTCCTACGGATGCGAACAAGAAAGCCAAGATCTAATCTAGGAGATGTAATCAACGAGAGAGGTAGATGAGATCTTCATACCCTTGAAGAAATTGCACAACGGAAACGTTCAACAGAACGTGGATGATGTAGTCGTACTAGCCGTCTCCTCCCCGCGATCCGATCCGATCCTACGCCGCAAGTGGCGGCGCCTCCGAGAGATGCACACGTACGGTGCAGCGACGTCTCCTCCTTCCTTGGTCCAGCAAGTATGGTGGAGAGATAGATTGGATCTGCAGCACGACGGCGTGGTGCTTATGGTGGAGAGTTTCTGCGGCAGGGCTTCGCCTACGCACAGTCGCGCGAGAGAGAGGTGGAGGGGCAGCAGTTGGCCGGCGGCTAGGGTTGGAGTGGAGGGAGGCTGCGCCCCTGCCCCTCCTTATATGGGGGGCTGGCTGGCTGCCTTGGCCCCTCCTCCAAGTCCTAGGGCGGCGGCCTAGGGGGAAGAGTGGGGGGCAAGTTTCCCCCCTCCTTCTGGAAGGTTCCCTTAGGGTTTCCCCTAAGGGCTGGCCGGCTGGGCCTTAGGGGCCTTGTGCGCCTAGCCCAAAGTGGCCAGGACACTTCCCCTTAGGCCCACATAGGCCTCCGACAAGTGGGCCCACATTGGTCCCACTCCGAAACCTTCTAGAACCTTCCGGTACAATACCGATAAACTCCGAAACGATTTCGGAATCCAAAAACTGCTTTCCTTTATATGAATCTTATTCTCCGGACCATTCCGGAACCTCTCGTGATGTCCTGGATCTCATCCGAGACTCCGACCAAAAACTCATAAACCAATTATCCATTCTATCCTAGCGTCGATGCATGTTAAATGTGTGACCCTACGGGTTCGAGAATATGCAGACATGATCTTCTATCAATAATCAACAGCGGGATCTGGAAACCCATATTGACTCCCACATATTCATCGATGATCATATCGGATGAACCACGATGCCAGGATTCAATTAATCCCGTATATGTATTCCCTTCGTCACGCGATATTTTACTTGCCCGACATTCGATCGTCGGTATCGCCATACCTAGTTCAATCTCGTTCACAGCAAGTACTTTACTCGTTCCGTAATCCGATATCACTTTGTGATTAACTCCTTAACCACGTGCTTGCAAGCGGTGTTGATATCGATTACCGAGTGGGCCCGAAGTATATCTCTCCGACTCGGGAGGGACAAATTCCATCTCGATACATACAACCCAACAAGTACTTTCCGATCACCTGAGAGACACCTTTATGATCACCCTATCATAGGATGATGTTTGATGACCTCAAAGGTTTCTTCCGATACCAGGGAGTTGTATTATCTCATGGTCTAAGGAATACAATACTTGACATAAGAAAAAGCTTTGCAAAGATGAACACAATGACACGATCTAATTGCTCTGCTTTATTTGGGTCTGTCCATCATATCATTCTCCTAATGATATGATCTCATTATTAATTGACAACTCATGTCTATGGTTAGGAAACCTTAACCATCATTAATCAATGAGCTAGTCCATAGAGGCGTACTAGGGACACGGTGTTGTTCATAAACCACACAAGTATTAAAGTTTCCGTTTAATACAATTCTAGCATGGAATATAAACATTATCATGAACAAGAATTATAATAATAACATCTTTATTATTGCCTCTAGGGCATAATTCCAACAGTCTCCCACTTGCACTAGAGTCAATAATCTATTTTACATCGGGGAACAATCTAACACCCATGGCATTAAGGTGCTGATCATGTTTTGCTCGTGGAAGAGGTTTAGTCAATGGATCCGTGACATTCAGATCCGTATGTACTTTGCTAATCTTCAGATCTCCATCTGATATATAATCTCGAATTATATGGAAACGGCGGTTGATGTGCTTGGTTTTTGGATGATATCTTGGTTCCTTAGCCAGTGCTATGGCGCCAGTGTTGTCGCACAATATCTCCAGTGGGTCCAAGGCATTTGGAACCACACCAAGCTCAGTGATGAAGTTCCTGATCCAAACTCCTTCACTTGATGCTTCCGAAGCAGCCATGTATTCCGCTTCGGTTGTAGATCCCGCGATCACGCTTTGCTTGCAGCTTCTCCAGCTCACAGCTCCACCATTCAAAATATAAACGTATCCTGTCTGAGATTTAGAATCATCCGGGTCGGTGTCGAAGCTAGCGTCGATGTAACCTTTTACGACGAGCTCCTCATCACCTCCATAGACTAAGAACATTTCTTTAGTCCTATTTAAATACTTTAGGATGTTCTTTATGACTGTCCAGTGTTCCACTCCTGGATCACTTTGGTATCTGCTCGTCAAACTAAGAGCATTGGACACATTCGGTCTAGTACACAGCATGGCATACATGATAGAACCTATGGCCGAGGCATATGGCACTTTGCTCATAGTATCTCTATCTTTTACCGTAGCTGGACACTGAGCTTTGCTCAATATCTTACCTGACAACATGGGCAATGAACCTTTCTTTGCTTTATCCATTCTGAATCTTTTCAGAACTTTGTCCAGGTATGTACTTTGGCTTAAAGCTATTAGGCGTCTTTCTCTATCTCTATAGATTTTGATGCCTAATATATAAGCAGCTTCTCCTAGGTCTTTCATTGAAAAACATTTATTCAAATAACTCTTCACATCGTTAAGCATACCGATGTCATTTCCAATAATCAATATGTCATCCACATATAGTACTAAAAATGTCACCGAGCTCCCACTCACTTTCTTGTAGATACAAGCTTCGTAGCAATTTGGAACAAATCCAAAACTCTTGATCACTTGATCAAAACGAAGGTTCCAACTCCGAGATGCTTGCTTCAGTCCATAAATGGAACGCTGAAGTTTGCACACCTTATTAGCATCCTTAGGATTGACAAAACCTTCGGGCTGCATCATATACAACTCTTCATCAATGTTGCCATTGAGGAATGCAGTCTTGACATCCATCTGCCATATTTCATAATCATGAAACGCAGCAATTGCTAATAAAATCAGAATGGACTTAAACATCGCTACGGGAGAGAAAGTCTCATCGTAGTCAACACCTTGAACTTGCCGAAAACCTTTTGCGACAAGTCGAGCTTTATAGACAGTAACATTACCATCCGCATCCGTTTTCTTCTTGAAAATCCATTTGCACTCAACGGCCTTACGGTCGCTAGGAGGGTCCACCAAAGTCCATACTTGGTTTTCGCTCATGGATCCCAATTCGGATTTCATGGCCTCTAGCCATTTCTCAGAGTCTGGGCTCATCATTGCTTCCTCATAGTTTGCAGGTTCATTGCTGTCCAACAACAAGACGATTAAGACAGGGTTGCCATACCATTCAGGAGTGGCACGCGACCTTGTCGACCTGCGAAGTTCAGTAGTAGCATCGTTCGAAGTTTCATGATCCTCATCATTAGCTTCCTCTCTTGTTGGTGCAGACGGCACCGGAACAACTTCAGGTGCTGCGCTACTCTCCAACTCGAGAGAAGGTTCAATAACCTCGTCTAGCTCTACCTTCCTCCCACTCACTTCTTTCGAGAGAAACTCCTTCTCAAGAAAGGATCCGTTCTTTGCAACAAACACTTTGCCTTCGGATCTGTGGTAGAAGGTATACCCAATTGTTTCCTTAGGGTATCCTATGAAGACGCATTTCTCCGCTTTGGGTTCGAGCTTGTCCGGCATCAACTTCTTGACGTAAGCTTCACATCCCCAAACTTTAAGAAACGACAACTTAGGTTTAGCACCAAACCATAGTTCATACGGTGTCGTCTTAACGGATTTAGATGGTGCCCTATTTAAGTGAATGCAGCGGTTTCTAATGCATAACCCCAAAATGATAATGGCAAATCTGTAAGAGACATCATCGATCGCACCATATCTAATAGAGTTCGATTCCGGCGTTCAGACACACCATTGCGCTGTGGTGTTCCGGGTGGCGTGAGTTGCGAAACGATTCCGCTTGCTTTAAGATGCGTGAGAAAATCATAACTCAAATACTCACCTCCACGATTGGATCGCAGAAATTTAATTTTCCTGTTACGATGGTTTTCCACTTCGTTCTGAAATTATTTGAACTTTTCAAACGTTTCAGATTTATGTGTCATTAAATAGATATACCCATATCTACTTAAGTCATCAGTAAAAGTGAGAAAATAGCGATATCCACCGCGCGTCGAAATACTCATTGGTCCGCACACATCGGTATGTATGATTTCCAACAAGTCCGTTGCTCGCTCCATTATTCCGGAGAACGGGGTTTTGATCATCTTGCCCATGAGGCACGGCTCGCACGTGTCAAATGATTCAAAATCAAGAGACTCCAAAAGTCCATCAGAATGGAGTTTCTTCATGCGTTTTACACCAATATGACCTAGACGGCAGTGCCACAAATAAGTTGGATTATCACTATCTACTTTGCATCTTTTAGCCTCAATGTTATGGATGTGCGTTTCATTGCTTTCGAGATTCAGAAGAAATAAACCATTCACAACAGGTGCATGACCATAAAAGATGTTATTCATATAAATAGAACAACCATTATTCTCAGATTTAAATGAATAACCGTCTTGCAATAAACACGATCCAGATATAATGTTCATGCTCAACGCAGGCACATAATAACATTTATTAAGGTTTAAAACTAATCCCGAAGGTAAAACTAAGGAGAGCGTGCCGACGGCCATCACATCAACTTTTGATCCATTGCCAACGCGCATTGTCACCTCATCCCTTGCTAGCCGCCGTCTATTCCGTAGCTCCTGTTTCGAGTTACAAATATTAGCAACTGAACCAGTATCATATACCCAGGCACTACAACGAGCGCTAGTAAGGTAAACATCAATAACATGTATAACAAATATACCTTTAATGGTGCCAGCCTTCTTGTCCGCTAAGTACTTTGGACAGTTGCGCTTCCAGTGACCCTTGTCCTTGCAATAGAAGCACTCAGTGTCCGGCTTAGGTCCAGACTTGAGCTTCTTCTCAACAGGGGCAACGCGCTTGCCGCTGCCTTTCTTGAAGGATCCCTTTGCACCCTTAGCTTTCTTAAAGCTAGTGGTCTTGTTGACCATCAACACATGATTATCCTTTTTGATATCCACCTCCACAGCTTTCAGCTTAGCAAAGAGCTCAGTGATCGTATCAGTGGAACCAATTTGATTGTGAGTAACTACAAAGCCTTTGTAGCTAGGAGGGAGTGATTGCAGAACTCTGTCAATCTTGAGCTCCTCTGGAATCTTGTAGTCCAGTTGCTCAAGGCGCTGAGTGTAGCCCGACATCTTAATGGCGTGCTCACTAACGGAACTCCCTTCCTCCATCTTACAGTTAAAGAACTTCTCAGAGATCGCATATCTCTCAGAACGGGCTTGAGTCTGAAACATGGTTTTGAGTTCCTCAAGTATCTCAAAAGGCCCGTCGAACTCCTCAAAACGATTTTGAAGTTCCGGTTCCATAGCAAACAACATGGTACTCTTAATCACTCCATAATCATCTTTGCGTGACTGATAAATAGCTTTTTCATCAGGCGGCGCATCAGTGGCAGGGGCGTCACCTAGCGCTTTCTCAAGTACATAGGCTTTTTGTCCGCCAGCGAGAATGATTCTCAGATTGCGGAACCAGTTGGTGAAGTTAGACCCATTGTTCTTAAGCTTTTCTTTCTCAGCAAACATGTTGAAGTTGAAGTTGGACTTAGCCATTTGATCTACAACATTGCAAGTACAATTTAGACTATGTTCATGATAACTAGTTCAACTTAATCAAATTACTAGATGAAATCCCACTAAAATCAACATCCCTCAAGTTGTTTAGTGCACACGATCCAAATTCACCACACGTAATCCGATCTTCACGAGAAGAGATGTGGTTTCAATGGTGGACAACTAAGTGTCGATCATATCATTCATATGACTCATGTTTAACCTTTCGGTTCGTGTGTTTCCAGGCCATGTCTGTACATGCTAGGCTCGTCAAGTCAAACCCAAGTATTTCCGCGTGTGCAAAACTGGCTTGCACCCGTTGTATGTGAACATAGAGTTTATAGCACCCGATCATCACGAGGTGCTTGAAAACGATGAACTTTCGCAACGGTGCATACATGGGGAGAACACAATTTTATCTTGATCTTTAAGTGAGGAATTATCTTATAATGCTACCGTCACGATCTAAGCATAATAAGATACATAAAAGGATAAACATCACATGCATATAATTTTATGTGACATGGTATAGCCAATCTCCGCGCAATGATCTCCATATTGTGCGCGCCGGCATGATCTCCATCACTCCACCATGATTGCCTCCACCACGAATAGCAACTACAACTATTGCTAACTACTTAGCGATAAAGTAAAGCTATTACATGGCGTATAAGAAGTTGACACGCAGGTCATACACAATTATAAAGACAACCATATGGCTTCTGCCGGTTGTGAACTCATCGACATGCAAGTCGTGAAAGATTACAAAACATGATCATTGCATACATCACATATATCACATCACATCTTGTGGCCATACCATATCACAAAACACTCCCTGCAAAAACAAGTTAGACGCCTCTACTTTGTTGTTGCATGTTTTACGTGGCTTATGGGAGTTACAAGTTAAGAATGATTCTTACCTACGGAAAGCCACAACGGTGATATTATGGTTGCTAACATTCGTTGTAAATCTCATGACTACTATAGTGAGAGAAACTGGCATACACCAGCTGCATGTGTGGAACAAGCCACACGTCAAGTGCGGAGCCGGTCTCGCGAACGAGGTCGCGTAAAGTTGGCCTGGACCGCTTCAATCTCACTATGTCGCGCCATAAGAAATACAAAACAAAGAGGTTTGCAACAGAAAACATCAACGCCCGCAATAAGCATGTTGCGTTCTACTCGTGAAACACATCTACGCATAGATCTAGCTCTGATACCACTGAAGGGTTTCACAGCATAGTAAATCAAAAAATTTCCTACGGATGCGAACAAGAAAGCCAAGATCTAACCTAGGAGATGTAATCAACGAGAGAGGTAGATGAGATCTTCATACCCTTGAAGAAATCGCACAGCGGAAACGTTCAACAGAACGTGGATGATGTAGTCGTACTAGCCGTCTACTCCCCACGATCCGATCCGATCCTACGCCGCAAGTGGCGGTGCCTCCGAGAGATGCACACGTACGGTGCAGCGACGTCTCCTCCTTCCTTGGTCCAGTAAGTATGGTGGAGAGATAGATTGGATCTCCAGCACGACGGCGTGGTGCTTATGGTGGAGAGTTTCTGCGGCAGGGCTTCGCCTACGCACAGTCGCGAGAGAGAGAGGTGGAGGGACAGCAGTTGGCCGGCGGCTAGGGTTGGAGTGGAGGGAGGCTGCGCCCCTGCCCCTCCTTATATGGGGGGCTGGCCGGTTGCCTTGGCCCCTCCTCCAAGTCCTAGGGCGGCGGCCTAGGGGGAAGAGTGGGGGGCAAGTTTCCCCCCCCTCCTTCTGGAAGGTTTCCTTAGGGTTTCCCCTAAGGGCTGGCCGGCTGGGCCTTAGGGGCCTTGTGCGCCTGGCCCAAAGTGGCCAGGACACTTCCCCTTAGGCCCACATAGGCCTCTGACAAGTGGGCCCACGTTAGTCCCACTCCGGAACCTTCTAGAACCTTCCGGTACAATACCGATAAACTCCGAAACGATTCCAGAATCCAAAAACTGCTTTCCTTTATATGAATCTTATTCTCCGGACCATTCCGGAACCTCTCGTGATGTCCTGGTTCTCATCCGAGACTCCGACCAAAAACTCATAAACCAATTATCCATTCTATCCTAGCGTCGATGCACGTTAAGTGTGTGACCCTACGGGTTAGAGAATATGCAGACATGATCTTCTATCAATAATCAACAGCGGGATCTAGAAACCCATATTGACTCCCACATATTCATCGATGATCATATCGGATGAACCACGATGCCAGGATTCAATTAATCCCATATATGTATTCCCTTCATCACGCGATATTTTACTTGCCCGAGATTCGATCGTCGGTATCGCCATACCTAGTTCAATCTCGTTCACAGCAAGTACTTTACTCGTTCCGTAATCCAATATCACTTTGTGATTAACTCCTTAACCACGTGCTTGCAAGTGGTGTTGATATCGATTACCGAGTGGGCCCGAAGTATATCTCTCCGACTCGGGAGGGACAAATTCCATCTCGATACATACAACCCAACAAGTACTTTCCGATCACCTGAGAGACACCTTTATGATCACCCTATCATAGGATGATGTTTGATGACCTCAAAGCTTTCTTCCGATACCAGGGAGTTGTATTATCTCATGGTCTAAGGAATACAATACTTGACATAAGAAAAAGCTTCGCAAAGATGAACACAATGACACGATCTAATTGCTCTGCTTTATTTGGGTCTGTCCATCATATCATTCTCCTAATGATATGATCTCATTATTAATTGACAACTCATGTCTATGGTTAGGAAACCTTAACCATCATTAATCAATGAGCTAGTCCATAGAGGCGTACTAGGGACACGGTGTTGTTCATAAACCACACAAGTATTAAAGTTTCCGCTTAATACAATTCTAGCATGGAATATAAACATTATCATGAACAAAAATTATAATAATAACATCTTTATTATTGCCTCTAGGGCATAATTCCTTTTTAGTTCCTTACAAATCTTATGGGAGAACTGTTTTTAGTTCCAACTACCATCTTAACTTGTTCCTTTCAATCCCATAGTTATTAGATGCAACTATCTTAGTGCTACCAATATCTTATATTATTTGTTTTAAACAATTTATTTTTTGTTCCAAATATATCATGTTTTTTATAAATGTTTTGTTCCTTCTCTATTATACTGTTCCCAGAAGAATAGGTTCTTTGTTCCATTTTTCTACAGTTGTTCCCTTTTTACTACTTTAGATTTTTGTTCCTTCTACCTTCTGTTGTTCCTTTTTGAAACCATAGGTTTTGTTCTCTATATATTATTTTTTGTTCCCTAAAACCATAAGTTTTTGTTCCTTCTATCTTTGACTTGTTCTCTATCAATTTTGTTCCATCTATCTTACTGTTACCTCTATTATATTATTGCGTAGAACAATTTACTTTTGTTCCTATTCTATTAAGGTTTTAAAAAGAACATGTTCTCATTCCCTTATATTGTTCCCACAAGAATAGGATTTTTTGTTCCCTAAATCTCTTCTGTTGTTCCCTTATTCCATAGGTGTTGTTCTCAAGAATAGGTTATTTTGTTCCATATATCTTCTGTTTGTTCCCTTATAACATAGGTGTTGTTCTCAATAATAGGTTATTTTGTTCCCTATATCTTATGTTTGTTCCTTTTGTACCATAGGTGTTGTTCCCAAGAATTTATTAATTTTTGTTCCCTATATCTTCTGTTGTTCCCTTATACCACAGTTTTTGTTCTAAAGAATAGGTTATTTTTGTTCCCTATATCTTCTGTTGTTCCCTTATACCATAGGTCTTGTTCTCAAGATTAGGTTATTGTTTGTTCCCTATATCTTTTGTTTGTTCCCTTATACCATAGATGTTGTTATCAATAATAGGTTTTTTGTTCCTTTTATCTTCTGTTTGTTCCCTTATACCATAGGTGTTGTTCTCAAGAATAGGTTATTTTGTTCCCTATATCTTCTGTTTGTTCCCTTATACTATAGGTGTTGTTCTCAAGAATTTGTTATTTTTTGTTCCCTATATCTTCTGTTTGTTCCCTTATACTATAGGTGTTGTTCTCAAGAATTTGTTATTTTTTGTTCCCTATATCTTCTGTTGTTCCCTATATACCATAGGGGTTGTTCTCAATAATAGGTTATTTTGTTCCCTATATCTTCTGTTTTGTTCCCTTTGTACTATAGGTGTTGTTCTCAAGAATTTATTATTTTTTGTTCCCTATATCTTCTGTTGTTCCCTTATACCACAGTTTTTGTTCTAAAGAATAAGTTATTTTGTTCCCTATAGCTTCTGTTGTTCCCTTATACCATAGGTCTTGTTGTCAAGAATAGGTTATTTTTTGTTCCCTATATCTTTTGTTTGTTTCCTTATACCATAGGTGTTGTTCTCAATAATAGGTTATTTTTGTTACATGTATCTTCTGTTGTTCCATTATACCATAGGTATTGTTCTCAAGAATAGGTTATTTTGTTCCCTATATCTTCCGTTTATTCCCTTATACTATAGGTGTTGTTCTGAAGAATTTGTTATTTTTTGTTCCCTATATCTTCTGTTGTTTCCCTTATTCCATAGGTGTTGTTCTCAAGAATAGGTTATTTTGTTCCCCTATATCTTCTGTTGTTCCATTATTCCATAGGTGTTGTTCTCAAGAATAGGTTATTTTGTTCCCTATATCTTCTATTTGTTCCCTTATACCATAGGTCTTGTTCTCAAAAGTTTATACCATAATTTTGTTGCAGATGGTTCTACTAAAATCAATGAAGCAAACGTCTATCAGAATAGGCTTCCAAGGTTTTATAGTGGACATACATATGCCCTTGCTTTGAAAGAAAATACTTATGCTTATTCAACTAAAAAACGCTTTCAAGGTAATGGCAATGAGTTCGCATCTACAATCTTTCATCCATGTTTTTTAAACCTAAAATTTATTTTTTCTACACATCTGGTTTTCAAATAAATGCTATAATTACTCATATAAGATTATTTTTCTTTTTTTATAGAAATGAATGACCCAACAATTCAAGATGCAAGAGAAAGCCCAAGAGAAATTCCTGTGCATTCAAAAACTGTTTATTGTTCAAGCAAATTTCCCAGCTCTAATAGTCAACCTCAAGATAATGAATGTTATCTCAGTAACACACCTGAAGGTAATTGCCTTTTCTTCTTCTTTTTGTGATTGAGTTTAATGTAGGTCATATTTTTGTTCCGTACCAATCAAGTATGGAGTGTATTATCTGTTTTTGTTTATACGCACTCTTCCATAAGTTTTTATCTGATTTTTTCCCCAATTGAACTTACATTATTCTAATCGCAGATTACTCTCCTCAATTTAATGAACCAATCAATTCTGGAAACAAACGTGAAAGGTTTTACAGTGGAAACACATACGCCCTTGCTCTGAATGAGCGTACGCATGGCTATTCATATTCAAATCTGGAAGAAGATACCAATAATGACTTCCCATCTTTTAGCCTTGGACCAGATTTTGAAGAAGAAATTCCTCTTTCCACGCCTGCTTCCAAAGATGTTTCAAATGCTCAAGTAAAAGATTTCTCTTTTCAACAAATGAATGAGCAAACAAACGATGCAACTCCTTCTTCAACAAAAAGTTCAGTTCCTTACAAATCAGAGCCTTCTTCAAGCAAATTCCTCAAGTTTAACATTAAGCCGCGAGATATTGAATGCCCTCTCGACAACAGAATTGAAGGTAATTAATTCTTTTGTTCTATTTTTTTATTCTCTCTATGTATTTACGTTTTATGTCTCTTTTAGACTATGAAAAACGTATAGCTTACCATTTTTTTCTTGGCAGTACATCCTTATCCAAAAAGAATTCCGGAGCAACTGAAATCAAATACTGTAAAAAAGGATGATGTACCTAGCACTGTTAGTTTCGATAGAAGCATCGCACATGGGCTTAAATTTAGGGAAAGGTCATTCAAACCTGTATCTCTGAAGCATGTGGAGAGCGATAACAAAAAAGTCGATTCAAATCACTTGAAATCAAATGCTGCAACACCAAGCTCAAGTTCTCATATTAATCAAACAGCAATCATTTGCACCGAAGCCGAAGAAGAATTGTTCAACTTGTTAACAAGTAATGTCCATGCAATTCAGTACAGGTAAAAATGCTTTTCTTTTCTAGTATCATATGTGTTGCAACCAAGCTATGGTTCCGTTGTTTTTCTTATTTTTTCGCACAAATCTTTTTGTTTGTCTTACCCTTTTCATATATGCATGTAGTTGCAGAATTTTCCAAATATAAGAGAGGTGGGCTGATGAGAGGACGTTGGCACTATGCATGTCAAACTGTGGGTATATAAATGAGTATATCATGAATGCTTATATCAAGATGATCCTTTTCGACCAGAAAATGAAAGACGAGTGTGGAGAAAAAATTGACTGTTTAAGGCACATCATTTTCACTGAAATATCAGTAAGTTCATAAGTTCATAACAACTAATAGATTTTCATTTAATTTTTTCTTTTGCTTGTTTTTTCATTCACTATTTTGCCTGTTTTTTATTTTATTTAGGAAGCTTTAATGTATCCTTCTCTCAATATACAAGATTACAAGAAATTATTCACAGAAATATGCATTGGTTTCAGATTAGAACATGCTGCATTGGTAAGTTATTTTATATTTTTCTAATATATTTCTTTTCAACAAGGTTTCTATTCTATTTCATCTTAGATAAAAAAATTCACCTGCCAATTTCATCCTTTTTTCTGTTTTGTCAATTTGGTTTTTTAATAGGTACATGTCCCCTGTCCAGTGGGTAAACAGTGGTTACTAATTGTAGCAAACTTCATGGACAAGTCTTTTGATGTTTTAAATCCTTGCAATAACACAGAATCATATAAAAGTGATATCAATTCTGTTGTCAATAACTTCAAGAAATTGTTCAACATTGCATACCCTCATTGTCCAAATTTCAAGATTGCAGAGTTCAATGTAAGATATGTTAGTGTACCAAAACAAAACTTCAAGTAAGTTTGTACTATCTTCTCACAGTGCGTAGTTCTTACTGAATTTATTTTGTTCATCTTATCCCATTACCATTTGTATATATACACATTTTTTTTAATAAATATTTCAATTTTGAAGGTATGACTCATGTTTCTTTATATTATTGTTCATGTTGACATACAACGGAATCGAGGTCCCTATGTTTTCAAATGTATGTAAATATTATTTGAAAACTTTTTGATTTCCTATCATTGATTTATTTTTGTCATCAATAACGAGTCACGATTAACAAGATTTATTTTCTTTTTCTTCATTGCTAATCAACAAGATGACCTAACTTCTCTGAAGAAGAAGTTGCTGTTTCAGCTGGTGACAAACTTTTACAATGTAGCTTACCAAAGCGAAAGGATTAAAAAATTCCTAAGGAAGCATGTAAGCACTTAAGGGAGTATGTTTTCATTTCTCATGGTTTTCTTATTTTCTTCAGTATAATAGCCTTTGTTAAATTTCTATTCTTACTAACATCTTCTTTTGGAATATTACCAGGTAACACCATACTGGTGAGCAATAGGTTGTAACTTTCCAAAAAGATTTATTCACATAGTGAGATGCTTCTTCAATCATTGCAGTAAAGCTCTATTCTTCAAAATGAAACCAAAACCAAGTGTTGCTGCAGATGTTCAGGAGCTCTTGAAGGCACCAGAAAAGTTTAGCTTTTTCACCATAATCTGTTTATTTGCCTACTAGGAACAATGTTTCTGTATTCAAAAGGATGTGAACAAATGTTATTTGGATAATTATTCTGTTGACAGCCCTGTACTTCTTTGAAGGTTTATGTCTGTACTAGTCATTTTTGTTTATCACTCTAGGATTTTAACCTACCAACATTGGATAGGGAACAAATTCATGTGAATAGAACAAGTGGTTGGGAACAAATAAAGGCAGAAATCTGTCAAATTAATTCAATGGAACAAATGTAAGAGAATAGAACAACCAGTTGGGAACAAAAATTTATTCATCCTTTCCAAAATTCGTCCTGAGAACGAAATCTGGCAACGGGAACAAAAGTATGCAAAAGATACAAAAACCTAGCAACGGGAACGAGAAAGAAATCTTGCAACGGTAACGAGAACAGAAGGAAATGAAAGATAAACGAAAGGAACAAAACCGTCCAGCGGAGGAACAAGCGGGAACAAAAAAAGAATCATCCTTTACAAAAATCGTCCCGACAAAGAATTCCGGCAAACGGGAACAAAAGCATGCAGAAGAAACAAAAAAATGGCAACGGGAACGAAGTGTGGCAACGGGAACGAGAATAAAAGGAACTGAAAGATAAACGAAAGGAACAAAATCGTCCAGCGGAGGAACAAGCGGGAACAAAAATCGCGACAAAACGAGAGCAAACGCTAGTCCTGTGCAAATAATAGTCCCACATCGAAAGTTTAGGAAAAGTTAGACCAGTTTATATACCCGGTCGGGCCGATACATCGTACTAGGAAGTTGAACGAGCCGAAGAAACTGAAAAAGGCCGGCCCTCCTGCGCGCGAGCCCAAAAAGGAAAAGGCTTGTTCCAGATAGAAGAAAAATAAGAACAAAAGAATGGGCTGAGGAACAAAGGCCACGAAAAAAAATCCTTCAGCGAAATGAGAGATCGGTGGCGCGCGAGCGCCAGGGAGGAGGACCCCCGTCGAGGGTCCTCCTCCCTGGCGCTCGCGCGCCACCAATCACCCGTTTCGCTGAAGGAATTCTTTCGTGGGCCTTTTTTTCACCGGCCCATTTATATTGTTCCCGTTGTTCCGCAGATTTGTTCCCGTGTGCATGGTTTTGTTCTCTTACTGATTTGGGCTCGCGCGCAGGTGCGCCGGCCTTTTTCAGATTCGGTGGGCTTTTTCAACTCTTGGTACAATGTTTCAGACGGAGTGGGCTTATAAACTGGTCAAAATTTTGGTCAGCTTCCGATGTGGGACTATTTCGTACGAAGAACCCGACGTTTCCTTTGCTCATTTGTTCCGCTATTCCGCAGAATTTGTTCCTCTGTGCATGGTTTTGTTCCCTTACTAATATTTGGCGGTTTCTTTCGTTTTTTGTTCCATATAATTTGTTCCCTCAGCATACGTTCGTTCCTTGCTAATTTTCGGAACAAAAATTATAAAAATCTGGGAACAAAAATTTCAAAAATATGGGAACAAAATCCAGGAACAAAAATCTAGGAACAAAAATCCAGAAACAAAAATATGGGAACAAAAATCTGAGAACAAAATCCAGGAACAAAATCTGGGAACAAAAAATCCATCAACAAAAATTTCAAAAATCTAGGAACAAAAATTACAAAAATCCGGGAACAAAAATTTAAAAAATCCGGGAACAAAATGCAGGAACAAAAATCTACGAACAAAAATCCAGAAACAAAAATCTGGGAACAAAAATCCAGGAACCAAAATCTGAGAACAAAATTCAGAAACAAAAATCTAGGAACAAAAATCCAGAAACAAAAATCTGGGAACAAAAATCTGAGAACAAAATCTAGAAACAAAAATCTGGGAACAAAATCCGAGAACAAAATCCATGAACAAAAATTTCAAATATCTGGGAACAAAAATTACAAAAATCTGGGAACAAAAATCCAGGAACAAAAATCTAGGAACAAAAATCCGGGAACAAAAATCCAGGAACAAAAATCTGAGAACAAAAATCCAGGAACAAAAATCTGGGAACAAAATCCGGGAACAAAATCCGTGAACAAAAAATCTAGAACAAGAAAATAAACAAAATAAACAAAAGTCAATGAAAACTAGAAATAAAAACGAAAAATAAAATAACCAAATAAAAAACAAGAAAAACGGAACAGAAACACGTACGTTAATCGGAAACCGATGCGATACGATCGAATCTAGCCAGACAAAACTAAATGGGCCGAGCCCACTAAGCCAACCGCTTTAGCGAAACGAACGCTCGGTAGCGCTACCGAGTCGTTTCCCCGGTCGATGGGCAGGTTCCATATGCTCGATCCAACAGGGCCCCCGATTTTGTGCAGCCTAGTAATACGGCCCAAGCTCAGCAGGCCAAGATTAGCTGATTGATTGGAGAAAGTCACGTATGCGAGGCAGAAAGCCATAAACAGTTCGATCTCGCCCAGACTGTTCGGCTATTCGCTCCCCTGTTCGCTCGCGTCCCCTGCTCCCCGTCACGAGATCGCTCGCCGCCGTCCAGCATGTTCGCTCGCTGGCGCTGCCTGTCCGCCGATTGCCCGATGCCCCGATCGTTGCTGAAATTCTGAATGCTGATTGACCGACCGACTGAATCACAGCCCCAGAAGTTCACGCGTAAGGAACTAGTTAAGGTACTAAATGGATGAATTTTGCAGTGCAAACTGCAAACCTGCTGCCTGTTCCTTGTAACTCTACTCATCTACCAGTCGATGAATCATGTTATTAATTTTTCAATTCGTGAGACAGGGCATAGCACATTCTGAAGTTATACAATACAAATTATATTTATGATTTTGTTATACTAGTTCTTGAATTTGAACAAAAATGAAGACCCCAATTTTATAAGTCACACCGGGGCCCCCAAATCCTGAAGACGGGCCTAGTGATAAGCCAAAATTCAATATACTTTGTAGAGGCGCGTTACATTTCTCATAAATGATCTTAAGCTTTGTTGCACAACAAGTCATAAGCCTCTTCCATACTTTTTAAGTATGGAGCCCGATCAAAAGATCAAAGTCAATCAGTACCCTTCTCTGCGACCCCGTATGCCTACCGCTTCTATAATCCTGCCCGCGACACACCATCATCGGCAGTCTCTTATAAACCACTCATAGATGACTATTACACGGTATCTCCAGACTTGAGATGGAGAAGTTTCGGACCTTCCAAAAAAGTTGGCCAAACCAGCCCCACGTAGTGTCCAAGGATACAAGGAAGGAACTTCTCCGCTCCATAACAGATTTTATTGTCAACGTGTAATATACGTCACAACCACAAGAATCACTGGCGACACTGGTTACTATTTCTATTTGAATATATCTAGTTGCAATAGAACCTCCACCATCGACACATACCATGGTTCCATCGCCCACCACATAGTCAATTTGTAATTATATCAAGGTAATACTTTGTTTTGAATGCAGTAGTGATACAAAATAAGTAGAATTGCAAATAATTTAAGAAAAAATATTTCAATGACATGTGCAAGAATGAACATGCTATGTGACTGCAAGAGAATGTAATCTAATACTCCAGATCCTGAAAACAGTATCATGTATATGCTATGCTTTTTGTAAAATTTCCAAACTAACCCTGATGATTTTATATTTATTGAGTTTAGGTGATTTATTTTAGATTTTTTTCCCATTTTTAGATTTATTTCACACTTGGCAGTACAGATGCACCCGTGTGTCTGAATTTCAACACTTGCTACCCAGTAATCAGTACCCAGGCGTTAGAAAGGGAGAGACAGGGGAGCTGCCACCAAAACTGAATGCTTGGGCTTCTTCAGCGGCGTCTACTGGTAAAGGGGTGCGGGTGCCAGGATTTCTTGACTTGGGATACACCCCTAGCAACAGCAGCAGCAGCAGCAGAAGGCTCACAGTGCCGCAAGCTTCTGATGACATAGAAAATGGCACTGATTAGTCTGCTTCGCCGGCAACAGCTTCCGACTATGGCGTTCAACAGCTTCCAACTTTGCCTGCTCTGTTGGCCGCAGTTCGACTTCTCAAGGGCAGCACCGCTGAGGCCAACACATAATTTACAAAGTTTTCTACTAGCATCAACGCGATGAAAGACATTATGTCTGCAGGAGATAAAAAGGGCGATGCGCCCTTGCATTGTGCTGCCAGAGTTGGTAAAAAAACTCAAATGATTTCTTGTTTTATCAACTAACTGAAAGTGATGACTGGCTCCCTGAAGGCCTGAACTCTTCCAAGGAGACTGGCATGCCAGATGTTGTCCAAATTCGAAATAAGAATATGGTTGAAACTCTATTGAAGGCTGATACTGTGTTCAACAAAGAAAATGTCAGCGCTCTCAATGGAGCCTGTTATTTCGAAACTCGGAAACACTAATTTGAAAAGCTTCAGAAAACATAGTTAGCACAAATGCATAGCAATATCTAAGGACAAAGTTCTAGGCGGGTACATAAATGATTCGAAAGATCAGTGACACTCAACAAACCAATCAGCCATAAGATCATATAATAATGAAACAATCTCAATCATTTTAGTCCGTGATGGCATGGAATGTGTTCCAGGACTTATTACAAAAAATAACCAACGATGCATGACGACATGCAGTTGCAAACAAATGAATTAAGAGCTGCTTATACAATCACAGTACCGTATGACTCATTTCAAATAATTAAAAGCAAGCAAACTTACAGTATAAAATACCAATGTGTCCTTTAATCACCAAAGGATCGCTAAGCACGGAGCTCTGGGACATGCTTCATCTTGTCATGCATTTGGTTCAGAACCCAGCCATCCTTGAAGTCCTTGTGCAGATCCAGCATCCAGAGCTTCTTCAGGGATCCAAGGGAGTCGATGCCACGAGGGACCATGTTCATCTTATGGAGTGACATGATGTAGATCCCGTCAATGCATGGAACTGCGTCATCTTCAATCACCAGTTGCTTGACATTGGGCATGCGCTTCAAGACGAGTGTCTTGAGCTGAGAAAAGCACCTTGCAGAAAGAACCAATATGCCTGCACTATTCACCCTGTTAAGGCTGAGATAAGTGAGAGCCGGCACGTGAGATGCCAGCAGCTGCAGCGGGTCTTCTGTCCCAAGATTGCACCAACTTAGAGCCAGATACTTGAGATTCCTTCCATGGCCCTGAAATATCGGGCACTTCAGTGTCCCACTGGCCCAGCCGCCTCTGACGATTAGCCTGTGTAGTCTGCTGGAAATTGGCACGAGTGCTTGGAAAGAAAGTTTCTCCTTCTCATCACATGCGGAGAGGAGTAAGCTGGAAAGTACGGGCATGTCTGAGAGGGCACGGAAAAGCTCTTCACAGTTAGATGCGTTGATGTTATCAATCCAAACAGTCTGCAGCTTACTCATTTTCTTCAGCTGTAGTGCCAAGTCTTTGCTGGCACAGACCGTCTCGAGACTTTGCAGTACCTAAGGCCGCAGCCTCGCCATTCACTCCTCGCCGTAGGTGCTCTTGCCAATACCTAGAGAATCACCTCAGCACTTGTTAGCTAGTTGCCCGCCAATACCTTCCAGCCAAGCCGCGCAGCCTCCGGCGGTCCGGCCCACGACGCCGTCTGCCGCCCCTTTCCAGCTCCAGCTATTATAGAAGAAAGAAAGGAATATAGAATCTGGAAACGGCTGGCCTGAGAATCACGATGACAGTGAAATCGACGACGACGGTCTTTTCCTCCACACCACCCCACGCCACGCCAAAATCACAAGTCATGCACGCGCAACCGTACGCGGCTTCTGGCCATGGGCTTATACTTATAGCAGCACTGTTGGAAGGAGGAGAGTAGGAGGTAAAATTTTGATTCTCCAAAATATGTTGCTGGTTACACGGATTGCTGACGTTGGCATGGGAGGCCAAACACCAACGAAATGATCGAGACAGGAAATTAATGTGAGGCTTCACTTCATACTTGCATGACCCTTGCGATGCATGTAATTAAATGAGAGTCTTGCTATGCACACGACGATTTGCCTACGATTTGTGTACGACACTATCCATCCAACCATCCATATGTGAGGAAAGAAAAGCAGAAACGCAGGATTAGCATCGTACACATGTCGGACAGGTTAGTGTCGTACGTGTAGAGGTTTCGATTAAATGACTTGGAACTCTTTGGAAACGTACTGTACTACTCCCTCCGTCCCGGTGTATAAGTCTTGCGCGTATCCCTATGTTGTCATTTTGATCAATATAATTTAAATTTTATAATATAAAAATTATACCATTAGAAAGTACAAAGTTTAAAGTTTCCAGTGATATATATTTCATAGTACATAACTTATATTACGTTGGTCAAAATTACAATCTAGGGATACGCGCAGGACCTATACACCGGGACGGAGGGAGTAGTAACTTTCGTTTCTCGTAACTGCTTCACATAAATCACTCCAGACTTCAAGACAGTGCTCGAGTTTGTCCAATGTACTTCTCCAATGCTCGCATCTAAATAATTTATTTTCATTGGTTTTCCAGGTTTGTTTACTTTAACTATGATAGTACATATTTTACCCATATTAGATGCCCAAAAGTAGACCTGCAATTCAAGCCGGCAAATTACAGTCCAAGCTAGTCAAGTTAGTAAGCTACTTATTTAACTGCAAGTTTTAATTTTTATTAGCTGAGTAGGCAGGCAGCAAGGAGCAATACGTTTTGGCCTACCATGGCCGGCGCTGTACGACAATCGAAACTAAAAGGGCCATCGCTATAGCTCGATAACTGTTGCAGTTCGACTGCCACCACCACACCAGGAATGAAACGCATTCATATAGCAAAAAACATACAACATTCATGTGTTTGGTCTCTTATAGAGGTTGGAGCAATCTTAATGTCTTGACGATTTCATTCATAATCACCTCGGGTGATACCGGAACATAATTTCCACTAGTGGGGACAACACCTTCTGTCCCGGCCCGTAATGGCCTTTAGTCCCGGTTTGCCAACCGGGACCCCAGGCGCGGGACTAAAGGCTAACCCTTTAGTCCCGGCCTGGTTACCAGCCGAGACTGGAGGCTGTCCACGTGGGCGTCTCCGAGGGATCCAGGGCCAGGACCTTTAGTCCCGGTTTGTAACACAGACCGGGACCAAAGGCATCTACAGATTTTGCTTTTTTACTTTAGGGTTTTTAGGGTTTAGGGGTTCTAGGGTTTTAGGTGTTCGGGGGATTAACGTGATGCCTCGTTTGGTGCGTGTTCGGGAATTAGTTTATGCATATATATAAGATTAACTTATCTTACAAGCGAGCATATATATACAATTATATGGAGATCAGAATTATCGGGACTAGAGCCCGTCTATTCGATTACATGGACCAACATCAGTAATGGCCCCTAGCTACACTAAATCGTCCTTTGTCGTCTATAGCTTCTATTCTCAGAAAGGTCGCCAGCTCCTCTGCAACAGCAATCGCGCGTTGCTCTGGTAGGTACTTCTCCCGCATGGCCGTGTACTATATAAGAAGAGGAGATGAATATGAATATCAATCATGATAACAAAGAATGACGAGTAAAAATAGAGGTGTGAATGTTTATTGCTTACATCGTATCTGTAATCCTTGTGCTCAGAGGTAAACGTGCGAATGGTCTCGCAAACATAGTATCCACATAGATGCGTCCCCCGTGGCTGCTGGTCGCACTTTACGAGAATAGAATATATATAATCAAAATAATAATCTAGCATTACAAAAGTATTGAAAATAGAAGTATATCATACTACTACTTACCTGAGCCGCTCTAAAGGTCAGCTTCTCATGCCGGATACCGGGAGTCACGCACTTGAACCGCTTCCAAACCCTGCCCGACAAGGAAAATGATTTGCTAAGTTTTTCATTAATTGATATATCAGAAAATCATCGAAAGAGACCGATAGAGCGCAAGAATGATTGAAATTACCCTTGGAGCATGTCCTGCAGGCTTTGGAACTGTTCCAAGGGTCTCGATAATGGGTCGAAGGCATCAACTCTTCCCTTATCAATTTGAATGTCCAACAGAATCCAGTGGTAGCTGCACATGTATATATATATATATGTGTCAGTAACTTATCAATTACACTCATAAGTGAATGGACACAACAGAGTAAGACCCTCACTTGAAGTTGTATGGAAACAGTATGTGGTCACAGTAATTTTGATCTGTTAGAAACCTTAGAAGGTTTTCCTCCGTCTCCTTGGGGTTATCAGTTAGCGTCTTTATATGTATTTTATCTGGGTCAATAAACCCAATATTTAGGATGTTCCTACTTTTACATTCTAGAATCTTCATTCTGCATAATAGAGTACAAGTCAGAACGGAACAAGTTATATGTAGAAAATGAATTGAAATAACTGAACAAGTTATATGTAGACAATGAATTGAAATAATTGAACAAGTTATATGTAGACAACGAATTGAAAAACTTACAGACAATAGCAACTCATAAGCGATTTGTCGAGGGCGTCGGCATTGTACATCTGGAAGAGTTCATCAAAGTCGATATGGATGTCTTCGAGACGGCCGTAGTACTCCCGTGGGACAAGCGCCACGATCATCGTTCTCCCTTTCTTTGATTCACTTAAGTACCATGTATGCAAGTAACGTATATTTGTTGGGAGATCATCAAACTTATCTTTGCTGACCAAAGGCGCTCCCATGAAAAACTGTGGCTTAGGGGCTACCACAGCCTTGGGTACCACGTCGTCTTGGGAAGCCAAAATGACTTCAACCGGGATACCCCATTCATCCGCCCACTTCTTTGCTAATCCCAAATCTTGCCCCTGCACCAGAGAGGGAACATTCTCGGGTAACACCCTGAGGGGTGGGATCGACTGTTTGGCCTGTTGTCCAAGCTGAGGAACGTCTGATCTTATTTTGCTTGTAGTTGAACTTGATTTGCTCCCACTTGCACTTGCACTTGCACGTGACTTGCTCTTTTGCCCTTCCTTCTGCAATGTGCGTGTATAGTCGTCAGGCTTATGGTGTAAGTCATACTGTGATGGAAGGGTCATGAAGTATTTTGCATATGCTATTTGCTTCTCGGTGTATTCCGGGCGGGGCTCGGGTTCCTTCTTTTTCATCCGCGCCTCATAATGTTCCTTTGCTATCCTGGCGTTTTCCTCGTCGGTACGATCATAAGGTCTGATAGGAAGATTAGCATGAGGTACCTTTGGGAGGGGCGACAGTTTGCGCTTTGGGGAGCTCCGTCGCTTAGAACTCTTGGACGGAGCGTTCTTGCTGGCACGCTTCCGCTTAGTATCCTTAGCGGGCGGCGGCGGAGACGGCCGACCCAAGTCCGTCAGCGGTGATCGAGATGGACTCGTGTTGTGGTGGTCGTCGTCATGTGGAGGGCTTGGAGGTGATGGAGGTGTAGGTGACCTGCGACGACTCGGAGGCGGTGTTGTCCTTGGGGCCGAGCCTGGAAGCTTGATGTAGTTCTTGTCCCATAGGATGACTCCACCCAGTACTTCTCCGAGTGTCCTCTCATCTTCGGGTCCAGCCATGTCGAGCTCCATATTATGAAACCCCGCCATGATTTCATCCACCCCGACTTTAGCAAAGCCAGCTGGAATCTCACGGCCATGCCAGCGTGCATCAGGGCCAGAAGGTAAAGCTTGTCCGACGGCCACCTTCATGGATATGTTCTTGAATTTCTGATGGAGTTCACATGATGTTGACTCCTTGATTCCATCCACGGGGTAGCCGGGACCGCCCTCTATCATTCTTCGTGCATCGTCGGGCGGGGCCTCAGATTCAGCCACGCTGCTTTTCCGCTTAGATGGGGCGCCGATAATATCGAGTCCAGGATCTTCCTGGCGCGCTACTCCTCTAAGCTCGTCAATCTGCTTCTGTTGCTCGTTAAGCCTGGCAAGCAACTAGTTGAACTTGTCATTCTCCTCATCCTGCTGTCGCTTCTTTGCTCTCGCCCGGCTTCTGTAAGTGTCTTGGTCTCTGGCAAACCCAAGCCACCACGGGTAAGAAGGACCGAAGCCTCGCGTTCGTCCTCCGTGTTCGTCATTGCCGAGGACCAGTGTGAGCAAATCTTTCTCTCTATCTGCAGTGAACTGTCTTTTTCCCTCTTTAATTTCTTTCACTATCTTTTTCCAATTCTCCCTGGGTATCCTAAGACCGCCACTGCAGATGAGGTCCCCTGTTTCTTCGTCGTACGAACCACCATGCGCAAGGAACCAATTCCTTGCTCTCATTTCCCACTCATCACGGATGGGTTCAGGTACGATGCCTTTAGCTAGCAGATCTTGCTCTTTCTTATCCCACTTTGGGATGGCAGTCTCATAGCCCCCTGGCCCCAGCGTGTGGTGATATTTCTTCTTGTCGGCATTTTTCTTGTTCTTTTCTGATAATGCCTTGGCATCTTCTGACTGCTTGTACTCCTGAAATGCCTTCCAGTGATTCGCCTGCTTGGCTAGATACCCCTCGAATACTGGCACTTTCTTTGTCTTCAGATAGTCTTTCCATAGCTTCTTCTTCCAGCTACGGAACAGTTCGGCCATCTTCTTTAGAGTCCACTGCTTGACTTTGGCCCTCAGTTTTTTTGCGGCGTCTTCATTCTCACATTCTGGCAGGTTGAAATGTGACATGATATCATTCCAAAGATTATCTTTGTACCTTTCGGCGACATAGTCACTATCGGCTGCCCCTTTGCGCTTGTTCCACTCCCGAACGCTGATCGGGACGTGATCCCTAACGAGAACTCCGCATTGCTTCTTGAATGTGTCAGCAGCATTCTTAGGAAGCTTTGGTTCGCCCGTAGGCAATATCACCTCAAAGGTGTAATGCGTCCGTGCGTCCAACTTTTTAGTCGGGCCTCGTTTCGTAGCTTTGCTCGATGTGGAGGCCTAAGAGGGAGAAACATTCGTCAAATGAATGTATATATATACAATATAGAGCTATCTCCAATATTTTTCACATATTACAAGTGATTGCCGAACTTCATATGAATACCTCGCCGGACTTTATTATTTCTCCACCGGCTTCTCCACCGGCTTCTCCATCAGTGGAGCTATCACCTTCTCCGTCATTGGAGCTATCTCCTGCCCCGTCGGCTTCATCTTCGCGTCGGTCGACCTCCATTCCATCTCCGGAGGGGTTTAGATATGACGACGGAGATTCAGCTAGTTCAACGTCGGGGGCGTCTTTGATTATATCTTCGAGAAGTTCTTCCTCTTCGAGGTTCCTGCTATGTGGATCCATAGTTTCTGCAAAATACCGACATTTGATTAACTAATAAATTCTATTTCTATTTGCAAAATAATTCTATTTCTATTTCTATTTGCAAAATAATTCTATTTCTATTTGCAAAGTAATTCTATTTCTATTTGCAAAGTAATTCTATTTCTATTTGGAAAATAATTCTATTTCTATTTAATTTTATTTCTATTTGCAAAGTAATTCTATTTCTATTTGGAAAATAATTCTATTTCTATTTTTTCTAACTTATTTCTATTTGCTATTTTTTCTAACTAAAAATTCTATTTGCTATTTGCTATTTCTAACTTATTTCTATTTGCTATTTGCTATTTTTTCTAACTAAAATTTCTATTTGCTATTTCTAACTTATTTCTATTCTAAAAAAACCTAACTTATTTCTATTTGCTTTTTTTCTAACTTATTTCTATTTGCTATTTCTAGTACACACTAACAAATAATAAATTCTAAAAAAACCTAACCTAACAATTCTATCTAACATAACAATTTCTAACAAATAACCTAACCTAACAATTCTATCTAAAAAAAACCTAACCTAACAATTCTATCTAATCTAACCTAACAAATTAACACTTAATTAATAAAAAAAAGGGGCCGGCGGCGCGGTGGGCGGCCGGGCGTCTCCCCGAGAGGAGTGGCGGGCGGCCGGGCGCGGCGGGGTGGCGGCGCGGGCGGTGGCCGGAGGGGTGGCGGCGCGGGCGGTCGCCGGAGAGGTGGCGGCGCGGGCGGTGGCCGGAGAGTGGTGGCACGCGGCGGCGCGGCTCGGGTGGCTGCGGTGGCGGCGTGGCTCGGGGTGGCTGCGGTGGCGGCGCGGGTCGGGTGCGGCGGGCGGTGGCCGGAGGGTGGCGGCGCGGCGAGTTTCCCGGTGGCCGCAACGATCTCGGCAAAGGACTCCTCGCGCGCGTCGACGTTGAAACGGCTAAGTGCCGGGGAGGAAGAAGAGGGGCTTATATACCCTCCCCCCTTTAGTCCCGGTTGGGGGCTCAAACCGGGACTAAAGGGTGTCTTTAGTCCCGGTTTGAGCCCCCAACCGGGACTAAAGGGTTATGGGCGGTTGGCGCCCGAGCCCCCCCCTTTAGTCCCGGCTGGTGGCTCCAGCCGGGACTAAAGGCGCAATAAATGCGCGTCAAAGCCATAGTTTTTCAGGTTTTCATTTTCAAATATCAATTTTTAATTTTGAATTGAATAACTAATGTATATTTTAGAATCTGATAAAACTATGAATATGAAAAGTGTTTGAAATTGAATAACTAATTCAAAAATACTTTATATTTTCAAAATTATTTATTTTAACTATCCAAACTATTAACTAGTTTGCCATTTTCAATTAAAACTATATTAATTAATATTCTTTTTATATATTTTAGAATCTGATAAAACTATGAATATGAAAAGTGTTTGAAATTGAATAACTAATTCAAAAAAACTTTATATTTTCAAAATTATTTATTTTAACTATCCAAACTATTAACTAGTTTGCCATTTTCAATTAAAACTATATTAATTAATATTCTTTTTATATATTTTAGAATCTGATAAAACTATGAATATGAAAAGTGTTTGAAATTGAATAACTAATTCAAAAATACTTTATATTTTCAAAATTATTTATTTTAACTATCCAAACTATTAACTAGTTTGCCATTTTCAATTAAAACTATATTAATTAATATTCTTTTTATATATTTTAGAATCTGATAAAACTATGAATATGAAAAGTGTTTGAAATTGAATAACTAATTCAAAAATACTTTATATTTTCAAAATTATTTATTTTAACTATCCAAACTATTAACTAGTTTGCCATTTTCAATTAAAACTATATTAATTAATATTCTTTTTATATATTTTAGAATCTGATAAAACTATGAATATGAAAAGTGTTTGAAATTGAATAACTAATTCAAAAATACTTTATATTTTCAAAATTATTTATTTTAACTATCCAAACTATTAACTAGTTTGCCATTTTCAATTAAAACTATATTAATTAATATTCTTTTTATATATTTTAGAATCTGATAAAACTATGAATATGAAAAGTGTTTGAAATTGAATAACTAATTCAAAAATACTTTATATTTTCAAAATTATTTATTTTAACTATCCAAACTATTAACTAGTTTGCCATTTTCAATTAAAACTATATTAATTAATATTCTTTTTATATATTTTAGAATCTGATAAAACTATGAATATGAAAAGTGTTTGAAATTGAATAACTAATTCAAAAATACTTTATATTTTCAAAATTATTTATTTTAACTATCCAAACTATTAACTAGTTTGCCATTTTCAATTAAAACTATATGTAACCGTGTCTGTCGTAGCCATGGAGAATCTTCATCATGCATTACATAAAAGGTTTAATACATTATTACATTATAGCACCAACAATCCTATCTATTATTTCTGGTTTCTCCTGTCTTGTCATCTACTCCCACGATGTTTCTTTTCCCTGAAAGAACTATGTGGCGCTTTGGCTCATCGGACGATGTCTTCTTTTGCTGATTTCTTTTTCTCGTTTTTGTAGACATGTCCTTCACATAGAAAACCTGAGCGACATCGTTGGCTAGGACGAATGGTTCATCCATGTACGCAAGATTGTTGAGATCCACTGTTGTCATGCCGTACTTTTGGTCTACAACTACCCCGCCTCCTGTCAGCTTCACCCATTTGCACCGAAATAAAGGGATCTTAAAAGTAGGTCCATGGTCAAGTTCCCATATCTCCTCTATGTACCCGTAATATGTTTCCAAACAGTGCCCATTCTCGTCTGTTGCATCAAAGCGGACACCACTGTTTTGGTTGGTGCTCTTTTTATCTTGGGCAACCGTGTAAAATGTATTCCCATTTATCTCGTACCCTTGGAAAGTACATATAGTAGAAGATGGTGGCCTGGCCAAACAGTATAGCTGATCTCCAACGGTGTCATCATTCATGAGATGTGTCTGCAACCAACTGCCGAAAGTCTTCTCGTGTTCCCCTTTAATCCAAGAGTCAGTCTTCCCCGGGTTTTCGGAGCATAGAATATTCTTGTGTCTCACGATATACGGAGCCACCACGGTGGAATTGTGTAGAACTGTGTAGTGTGCTTGAGAGAAAGAATGCCCATCCATACATACTTTTGCTTTCCTTCCTAGTGTGCCTTTTCCTGTCAGCCTACCCTCATACCGAGATTCAGGAACACCAATCGGCTTAAGGTCAGGAAGAAAGTCCACACAAAACTCAATGACCTCCTCTGTTCCATAGCCCTTGGAGATGCTTCCTTCTGGCCTAGCACGGTTACGAACATATTTCTTTAAGACTCCCATGAACCTCTCGAAGGGGAACATATTGTGTAGAAACACAGGACCGAGAATTCTAATCTCTTCGACTAGGTGAACTAGGAGGTGTGTCATTATATTGAAGAAGGATGGTGGGAACAACAACTCAAAGCTGACCAGACATTGGACCACATCAATCTGTAACCCTGATAGACTTTCTCGATCGATTACCTTCTGAGAAATTGCATTCAGGAATGCACATACCTTCACAATTGCCAGGCGAACATTTTCCGGTAGAATTCCCCTCAATGCAACCGGAAGCAATTGCGTCATAAGCACGTGGCAGTCATGAGACTTTAGGTTTTGGAATTTTTTGTCTTTCATATTTACGATTCCCTTTATATTCGACGAGAAGCCAGTCGGGACCTTGATACTGAAAAGGACTTCAAAGAAGATTTCCTTCTCTTCCTTAGTAAGAGCGTAGCTGGCACGCCCTTGAAACTGCCCTGGATGCATGCCATCTCTTCCTTTATGACGTTCCTGGTCCTCCCGTGCTTCCGGTGTATCTTTTGACTTCCCATACAAGCCCAGGAAGCCTAGAATATTCACGCAGAGATTCTTCGTCAGGTGCATCACGTCGATTGCGGAGCGGACCTCATGGACTTCCCAATAGGGTAGCTCCCAAAATATAGATTTCTTCTTCCACATGGGTACGCGCTTATCAGGGCCGTTAGGAACAGGTTGGCTGCCAGGACCCTTTCCAAAGATTACTTTTAAATCTTTGACCATATCAAATACTTCAGCACCAGTATGGATGACAGGCTTCCCCCGGGGTTCTGCCTTGCCATTGAAATGCTTGCCTTTTTTCTTTAAGGGATGCTTGGGCGGAAAAAAACGACGATTGAACGGGTACACATTCTTCCTACATTTGTCCAGATATATACTTTCTGTCTGATCTAAACAGTGCGTGCATGCATTGTATCCCTTGTTTGACTGTCCTGAAATGTTACTAAGAGCAGGCCAATCATTGATGGTTACGAAAAGCAAGGCTCGAAGGTCAAATTCCTCTTGTTTGTGCTCGTCCCACACACGTACACCTGGTTCGGCCCACAGCTGTAAAGGTTCATCAACTAATGGCCTTAGGTACACATCAATGTCGTTGCCGGGTTGCTTTGGACCTTGGATAAGCACTGGCATCATAATGAACTTCCGCTTCATGCACAACCAAGGAGGAAGGTTGTAGATACATAGAGTAACGGGCCAGGTGCTGTGACTGCAACTCTGCTCCCCAAAAGGATTCATGCCATCTGTACTCAGACCAAACCATAAGTTCCTTGCGTCACCTGCAAATCTCGGGAACTCTCTCTCGATTTTTCTCCACTGCCGACCATCGGCGGGGTGCCTCAACTTATCGTCTTTCATACGATCTTCCATGTGCCATCGCAACAACTTCGCATGATCTTTATTTCTGAACAGACGTTTCAACCGTGGTATTATAGGAGCATACCACATCACCTTGGCAGGAACCCTCTTCCTGGGTGGCTCGCCCTCAATCTCACCAGGGTCATCTTTTCTGATCTTATACCGCAATGCAGTGCATACCGGGCATTTATCCATATTCTCATACTTCTCACCGCGGTAGAGGATGCAGTCATTAGGGCATGCATGTATCTTCTGCACGTCTAATCCTAGAGGGCAGACAAGCTTCTTTGCTTCGTACGTGCTGGCGGGCAATTCGTTCTTTCTTGGAAGCATCTTCTTCATCAGTACCAGCAACTTTTCGAATGACGAGTCAGTCACACCGGTCTCTGCCTTCCACTTCAGCAATTCCAGTGTGCTACCCAGCTTCTTCTGGCCATCTTCACAAGTTGGGTACAACAATTTGTTGTGGTCCTGTAACATCTGCTCGAACTGCAACCTCTCTTTTTCTGTGTCGCAGCCTCGCCGTGCTTCAGAAATGACCCGGCCAAGATCATCAGCGTGCTCATCTGGTTCCCGTTCTGCACCCTGATCTTCTTCTTCATTGTCTTCCATTGCGGTATCAGCATACTCAGGGAACATAGATCGGTAGTTGTCATCATCGTTCTCTTCTTCTTCATCGTCGTCTTCCATCATAACCCCTCTTTCTCCGTGCTTGGTCCAAACATTATAGCCCGACATAAAACCGGACCGAAGCAGGTGGCTCTGAATGACTCTTGAGGAAGTGTAGTCCTTCTCATTCCGACATTCAACACATGGACAAAACATATAGCCACCACCATGCTTGTTCGCATCGGCCGCATCTCGAAAAGAATGCATGCCTTCTCTGTAAGCGGCTGTGCGTCGATCACTGTACATCCATGGATGGCTCATCTGCGTCATGCAACAGTATATCAAACATAATCACGATCCTAAAAATTAGTACCGCACGGTCTAAACGAGAAAATATAGTTGCTAACCTTTTAGAATAAGTGGAAATAAAGAGGAAGAGACTTAAGCGTGGCTCGGGCACCTCATATCGTAGTTGTGTTCGGTGAACTGAAGCGGCATCGCTCTAACACACATTTCATCAAACACCTCTAGTGCATCCATGCAAAAAGGAGAGCTAGCACACACCCACTTAGATCCATCCAAGAAAAATGCAAGGAAGAGTGGAAAGAGGGGCTGCAGCCATATATATAGGCAGAGGACTTTAGTCCCGGTTTGACACACAAACCGGGACTAAAGGGTGCGCACAGGGGGACCTCCCAGCGCGTAGCCCTTTAGTCCCGGTTTGTGTCTCAAACCAGGACTAAAGGGTCGTTACGGGCCGGGACCAAAGCCTCCCGGGCGGCTGGCGAATTTCGGACGACGTGGCCGGGCCTTTAGTCCCGGCCCAGATGGAGGCCGGGACTAAAGGGTCCTGGCCAAAGGCCCTTTTTCCACTAGTGTTCTCTTGAAAATTGAAAACAGCAAAAACAGATCCACCATCAGCCAGAAAAAATTACAAGATCTATGCCCACACACGCTCATTCTTCTTAACATTTTAGGCGAGTTTGTAATTAGTCATATCTTATGCAGAAAGCGTTGCCTGATATGCAGGATCTAAAAGCGTCATACCCCAACTGTACGATCTCGACTGATCTCAACTGACAGCTACAAAATCGATTACCAAAAGCTTATGGAAGATTAACTTCATCACTGGGCCATTACAACTATTGCACAAAGAAAAGACCAACATGCAACCCGTGCCAAAGCCTGCTGGACCATCCATTTACAATGTCGTCATAGTAATCCCGAAAATAAATAAAACTAAGGATTAGTTAAGCTCGCAAGAAGCATGGAAAGAACGGAGGCTTCTAAAAATGTCAGTTCATGGTTGGGCTGATTAAGAGATATGTCAAACCACTTGATCCCATAAATCATCTTTGCTCTTTTCAACTTTGGCTAGTTCCCTCTGTAAAACTGTCAAGAACTGTACGAAATTGAGCAGAGTATCAGCTGTCTACATCTCTCTGGACAAAAAACATGACCATGCAAACTTGCAAACAGATGAGGTAGTGAGAAAATAACCTGATCAGTCCGGTCTTTAGCAATGACATCATGGAAACAAAACATTACAAAGCATCTGAATTGTTTTGACGAATATAAGTTAATAGGGATTAACCCTTACTTACAGGAAAAGTATTAACTATATAGAAGTGCAATTAAGAAGCACCTTTCCATTATTCTCTACATCTGTAACCCTTCTGCTCAATGTATGCCAGAAGGTAAACATATGATCTCTCTCATGCTGTTAAACAATCTTCTAGAAGGACGGATATAAAGAAATCGCTGGTAAAATTACACACAGGCATCAATTGACCCCAACCATCCCGGGCACATGAAGACTAGGGAAGAGACATTGAAATTTTGGCAAGTCTGAACCAAGTTCACTGTTATTGCAAGGAACTGTTCTAAACAAAAGTGTCACTTGATTAATGTTGTACGGTTATCTGAACTATTTCCTTGATCACCTTCACGCACACGAGCTAGGCACCAGAATTTGCAAATTCTAGCATCAAGTATCATAAGGTATCTATGTGAAAACAAGCTCAGTATACAGAATCTAGATATCCGATACTGCATGTTCTTGAGTACACTTGAAATGAGCCTCGGCGAGGGATAAAATATAGCATCAATGATTCGATGGCACCTGACAACCAAATTCAGAAGTGCATATTCGATTTCTATGTTACTTCTTTTAGAATACATTCATCCAGTACCATCCACCTAACTACAAAGCACCTTCAAGAAATAAGAGCTCGGTACATGATTCTTAAGTTTCAGTACCTGACCAAAAGCAGCAGCTATGGGACATGGTCAGGAAGACGCCACCATCATCTGCCATGCCCGCTTGAGCAGGTCCTGCATTCAAGAGGGCAGAAGCAGAGCAACAAATAATTGCATGCAAACCACAACAATTTCTCAATAGATCTAAGTGTTGTCCAAGTCCCGCAAGCAAACTGCAATGCAAAATAATTATCTGTAGAGGCACCAAATTTCTAAAATATCCATTTTCGACAATTCTAGAAGGATAAGATCAGGCACTTTGATTTCAATCCTTATATTTTAGAAAATCTAAAAAATGAGAACAACAAGGAATACGAATTGGCTTTTCATGTCCTGATATGATACTGCACAGGTGCTATGTGACCCATACTAAGAAAAGGAAGAAGAAAATACACAACAACAAACGAGATGGTGCCTCGAACTTAAAAAGAACATACGTGCAGTAAGATAACATACCAGATAACTACAACCAGATATCAGCATATCCCCATAATAAGATATCTAAAATCGCAACAAAAGTTGTTACTTTTCATGGAACATCCACCATGTACCCAATATTCTGCTGAATCCAAAGTGAATGATATTGGGCACCGGTATAACATACAATATTCCACAAACTGGTCATAAGCGGCATGTTAAATCTTATTATACAATTCCTAAACGGCTTAAGTTAACATAAGAGCTCAGCAGAAACTCTTTGCTTGGCTCATACAAAATAAGTAGTCTAATATAAGAGTTCATGATAGACTAATCTTTCCAAAGAAAAGTAGTGCATTTGAATAGGAAAAAACTAGAATAATAGTTACCAAAATCGGAATATTTTGTAGGCTGTGATCAAGAGGAAAAAATAAACCATATAAGTGACAACACAATAGGTCAATGTACCTGGCACCTTTCCTAGACATGCAAATAACAACTCAACATGTATATAAGAGCACATAAAAAAGCAACTCCCTTTTTCATGAAAGGATGAATACGTGCAGTTAATTCTCTCGGCAATGTGGTGTGAACAGCTACTGCCAAATGCTCCTTTCGAGATATTTAGAGTCCTCTTCTCATTAGAAGAAGATGAAGAAACAACGCGCAAGACATATATCAACATTCAACAAATTGTAGTCACAAGAAAATAGATACACTGGAAATACCTATGCACAAAGCATCGACCCACATCGAGATAAAAACTACACTGCAGTTTGTTTGTTAGTTTCAGATACTAATGGGAGCATGAGGCCCTGTAGGCAGTCCCAGCTCAACTCATCAAAACATTAATATTCTTTGGTTGCAGGGTTTGTTCATTTTCTTTGCCCTGCAGGGTTTGGACACGTTTTAGAAGGAAAACAATAGGTCAATTCAAAGAACATCTAACTTTTAAAAAGGTACTAGGTTTGGAGTAGCCAAAGGGGACTAATCTCTGTGGATTCTACGTCTGCAAGTATATTCGGTGGTACACCAATGAACAGAGAGCTCGTGACTTAGACTTTCATGTACGTAAACAATATTCACAATTTTCTTTTATTATCATCAATTGTGTTGAGTTTCATCTAACTTATATATATCCATATTGATCTTCTTCTTAAAGATGATGGACTTGCGGGTTAAGCTCCTACAAACCCAGCACATACTAACAATTCAAGAGGAGTTGGCGAGATTTCTGATGAGGGAGGTCATCGATGAAAATGGAGAATACCATGTGGAGGATGAGGAATGCTATATGTAATTTAGTGATCTCCATGTAATTCAATAGTTGTATAGAAACTTGTTTGAAAAATAGTTGTACGGAAACTTGTTTGAAATTGTAGTATATACGGTCACAAGAGATCAAATATTATATATGCATCAACGTGTAATATGTATGTACTAGTCGTAGAATATGTGTATGGAAACTCGTTTGAAATTAAAATAAACCCTAACCCTAAACCCCTAAACCCATAATCTAAAACAGAAATTAAAAAAAAACAATACGAACCGGGATTAAAGTCTCCGAGCCGGTGCGCGCAGCCATGCCCACGTGGATGGCCATTAGTCTCGGTTCATTTGTAGCCGAGACTAAGGGGGGGCCTTTAGTCCCGCTTTGCTAGTCCCAGTTGCACAACCGGGACTAATGGCCATTACGAACCGGGACTAATGGCCTTTTTTCCACTAGTGGACGACCACCTTTGGTCGTGCGCGAGGCCAGGGCCTAAGCCGACGGCCCCGATAAAAAACCATCGTCTTAGGTATTGTTCGTTGGCCGTAGTGATTCATTCCTATAGTGAGCAAGCGTACAATCCAAAATACTCTTACAGTCTTTGCAAGGTCGATTCCTTCTACTGTAACAAAGATTGGGACCTTTGCTTCGGATCCCATGTGCTTAATGCACTATCTTTGTCCCTTTTGGACCATTGCCCTCTTTTGCTTGCCGATGATAGAGGGCCTATCAAGCCGAGGTCCTTTAAGTTTAAAAACTTTTGGGTGAGGGTCCCCGGATTTATGGATGTGGTCAATCATGCATGGAACGTGCCAAACTCCACAATACGGTGAAAGAGCTTTCCGGGTGGAGCCGTCGACTCTTCTCCAAGCCTAAGGTCATGGCGCATGCCGCCTTGCTCATCATTTTGCACCTCGACTTGGCTCAAGAAAATAGAAGACTCTCCACGGAAAAGGGACTTACGATCTAGGCTTAAAAGGAAGGTGATCGCTTTGGCCGTGGTCGAACGGGAAAGGAAGAAACAAAGTGCCCGCATTGCAAATATCAAGGAGGGTGATGCCAACACAAAATTCTTTCATCTTAGGGTGAATGCGAGGAGAAGAAAGAACTACATTCCACGGTTGAAGCACAACAATGGTTGGGTTACCAACCATGAATCAAAGGAGGTAGTGGTCAAAAACCACTTTGAGTCGGTAATGGCAAAAGGGGCCCCTCAGGAACTTGACCTCAATTGGGAGGCCATTCACTTCGAAGAAACAAGCTTGTATAGTTTGGGTGACCCTTTCACCGAGGAGGAGGTTAGAAATGCTATACACCAAATGCCTTGTGACAAGGCTCTGGGCCCCGACGGCTTCATGAGAATCTTCTTCAATAAATGTTGGAACATTATTAAAGGGGATATTATGAGTGTAATTGACCGGTTCGGTGCTCTTCATGTGCAAGACTTCCATTGGTTGAATTCTGCCAATATCGCTTTATTGCCTAAGAAGGATGGCGCGGAGGAGATCTCCAACTTTAGACCCATTAGTCTCATACATGGTATCGCCAAGATTATTGCTAAGATGCTTGCGTTGAGGCTTGCGCCATTTATGGATGTGCTTGTTTCTAAGGCTCAAAGTGCTTTCATCAAGAAAAGAAGCATTCATGACAACTTTCTCTATGTCAAGAACCTTGCCATGAGGTTCCGAAAAAGGAAGATCTCGGCCCTTCTCTTCAAGCTTGATATCCACAAGGCCTTTTATTCCGTTAGTTGGGAGTACATTCTGGACCTTTTGCAAAGACGTGGCTTCCTGGCGAGGTTTCGGGATTGGATTGCCGCCCTCTTCTCATTCACCACCTCCCAGATCCTCCTTAATGGCATTGCGGGTGCCCCTATCTTGCATGGAAAGGAGCTTCAGCAAGGGGATCCTCTATCTCCACTTCTTTTTATCTTAGCCATTGATCCCATCTCTCAAATCCTCGAGGAGGCTACGAGATTGGGTCTTCTTCACAAGTTGCATGGGCATGCTACAATTTTGAGAACCTCCTTGTATGCGGACGACGCGTCCGTGTTTGTGGCATCCATTAAGAGCGACGTTCAAAACGTTGCGGCAATCCTTCATAGCTTTGGTGAAGTGACCGACCTTTGCACTAACTTCACCAAGAACTCCGTTGTTCCAATAAGATGTAATGATGTTGACCTCGATGTTGTCCTTGATGGCGTTCTGGCAACCCGTGGGTCTTTCCCCTTGAGATACCTAGGGATCCCCTTTCGGTTTGGAGACTTTGGAGGTGGGACTTCCAATTCCTTGAGGATAAATGCACCGGGAAGCTTCCAACTTGGAATGGGAAACTAATCAACATGGTCAGCCGTGTCGATCTTGTTAGGTCGGTTTTGGCGTCACAAGCAATCTACCACTTGACTTCCCTTACTATCAAACCCAGAACTTTGCAATTCATCAATAAGTTGGAAAGAGCGTTGGTTTGGGCTGCCAAAAATGTTACCTCCAGAGACAAATGCAAGGTGAACTGGGAGGTGGTGTGTAGGCCAAAGAGATATGGGGGACTTGGGATCCTTCATTTGGGAAAATTCTCTATGGCTCTCCGTTTGCGTTGGCCTTGGCTTGAGTGGAAAGACAATGCCAAAATATGGTCAGGCTCCAGCAACCCTTGCACCGAAAAAGACATAGAGATCTTCTAGGCTGCCACCCATATCGTGCTTGGAAATGGTCGAAAGACTCCTTTTTGGCATGCGCCATGGCTTGATGGGCGCATGCCCAAGGATATTGCCCCAAAAATTTATGACCTTTGCAAAAGGAAAAATTGGACCGTCGCGAATGCTTTGCATAACAACGAATGGATCAACAAGCTTTCTTCGGAGGCTACAATATCTATGGGGCACCTTACTCAATTTCTGCTTCTTTGGGCCCTCATACAAAATGTGCATTTGAGCGGGGAGGATGATGATATCTTTTGGAAGCTCACGACCAATGGACAATACTCCACGCCTTCTGCATATACAAGTTGCAATTCTTTGGCCTTATCGAGTCTCCTTTGAACAACCTTGTTTGGAAAGCTTGGGCGCGTCCTAAAGTTAAAAATCATGCGTGGCTTGTGATACGTCTCAAACGTATCTATAATTTTTGATGCTCCATGCTCGTTTATACACCATTTTCTTTGTGTTTTGTTACACTTTGTGGCGTTTTAATGCATTTTCTGGAACTAACCTACTAACGAGATGCCACAGTGCCAGTTCTTTGTTTTCTGCTATTTTTGTGTTTCAGAAAAGCTACACATGAAATATTCTTGGAATTGGATGAAACAAAAGCCGAACCTCCTATTTTTACCGAAGCTTCACGAAGACCGAAGATGAGACAGAGGGGGCCAGGGGCCAGCCACACCATAGGGTGGCGCGGCCCAGCCCCTGGCCATGCCACTAGGTGGCGAGGCCGCCCTTCCGCCTATATATTCCCATCGACGGGAAAAACCTAGGGCCCCGATCAATTTTCCTCGAAACATACTGCAAGCCGCCACCGTCGTCGATGCGAGATCAGGAGGATCCAGTAGCTCTTCTCGGCACCCTGCTAGAGAGGGGAATCCCTGCTGGAGGCCTTCTCCACCACCATGGTCGCCTCCGGAGTGAGGTGTGAGTAGTCTACCTTGGACTACGGGTCCATAGCAGTAGCTAGATGGTCGTCTTCTCCACCATGTGATTCATATTTAGATCTTGTGAGCTCTCCTACATGATCAAGATCATCTTTATGTAATTCTACATGCTGTGTTTGTTGGGATCCGATGAGTATTGGTACTACGTCAAGTTGATGTGCTGAATTATATATCTTTATATTATCTCTATGTTGTTTATGATCTTGCATGCTCTCCGTTGCTAGTAGATATCTTGGCCGAGTAGATGCTAGTGACTCCAAGAGGGAGTATTTATGCTCGATAGTTGGGTTCATGCCTCTAGTAATCTGGGGGAGTGACAGAAACCTCTAAGGTTGTAGATGTGCTGTTGCCACTAGGGAGAAAACAATATTCTTGTGTTCAAGGATATTTGCATTGTTTACATTACTGTAACAACCCAAATTTTTGGAAAAATAGAATTAAATGGAATTTATTAAAATACCAAATTTTGGAGCCAACAAAAACTTTTATTTTGAATATAAGATTAATTTCTTGCCTTTTTGAAACTTGTGAGTTTGAGCATTTGCTCCCATACTTAAAATAGAAAGAATACAAGAAAAGTTTTAACCAACTCCTTTGAGCAAAACTTTCAAATCCTTTAAAAAGGAAATTTTTGAAAAGGAATAAAATCCTATTTCAAGTGAAATAAAAAGATCATATTTTAAAACTATTATTTCATCCAGTTGATATTTCCAAAAATATTAACTTATTTTCAAATCCTTTGAAAACTCCCAAATGATATCTTGGCCAAGTTCTTAAGTCCAAAAGAAAACTTTGTTTATAAAATGATTTATTTCATTAGAATGGTTTTCTACATATTTAAATCTTGCATGAATGCATGCCAAACTTTTATAGCAAACTCCTAAAGTAACTAATCAAACAATCACCAAGGAAAGAATAAAAATAGATAGAAATAGCCAAGACTCCAAAACCCTAGATAGAAAAGACTAAGGAAATGATCTGCAGCATATTATTTGACTAGCCTACTTTACCCCTCTGGAATAAGAAATCTATGAACTAAACCTGCATGCATTTATTCACTATGAACTAGTACAAGTTATGAACTTCGGAAAACTGCAAAGTTAGGAACCAGAAATTTTTTCTAACACCATTTAAAACCTTACCAAACTTTGAATCTTTTAAAGAGACCTTTCCCCAAATCCAAATGATTCTTAGCAAAATACCACCTCTAGACCAAACAAAGGCACAGCCAGCGTCCTTATCCATTGTTAGACCCAACCCAATTCAAATGTTTCAAAAAAACAAAACTTGGTCATTTCATCAAACAGTTGGTGGGCAGTAGAGCCACTTGTTGCCACTGCGCACAAGCAGGGCACCACGCCCATCCCCTGCATGCCCACGCTCGCCAGGTCCGTGCCCGAGGTCGCCTCAACGTCTCTAACCCATCCCCTGGCCTCCCTGCGCCGAGTCCCGACGGAGTGGAGGAGGAGAAGTCGTCTCCGGTCACCGCCAGATGCCACTGCTCCCCTGCCCTGCTCCCGTCATCCCACGCCCTCCCAACGCGCCAGAGCGCCACCGACGTCACCACAGAAGCTTCAGAACTCGCCCACGCTGCCTCGACCATCTCGACCACTAGAGCGAGCCGGAGACCGCGTCACGGCCATACCGCGGCCATGACCTGGACACCCACGCGCCCGGCCTCTCCGGCCTATAAAAAGACCCCTGCGTGCACTCCTAGACTCACACCACTCCCCTCTCCCTCTCAGACAACCTCTCCGCCTCTGTCTCTTCCTTTCTCAAGCTGGCCGCCGACGCCCTCGACCGAGTCCTGTGACGACCTCAAATTTGATAACAAATTCGAAGTGCCCGTTATGTAATCCATCACAATCCCAGAATCAATGTTGTGATTTACATAACGTAGTTGATATCACAGTCATAGACATTAATAGTAATTAAAGGGGATTACATAGGTGGTCACACAGACCAAACCTTACATTACATCGACATGCAGCGGAATAACACTTTGGGTCCATATTGTCAAGCTTCAACCGCACAGGCAAAGCAGACAGTAGGAAACGAGCCTAATTCGCAAAGCCGTCAATGAGTCCTTGCTTCTTGATCTTGCTCCTTCAAGTCTGGCCAAGTTAATAGCCAGGGACACAGCCATGAGTACATTGGATGCACTCGCAAACCATCTTATAGACAAAGTGATGAAAGAGATATGCAGGGTTGATATGGTGGACTAAGCACTAAGTTTATTTGCAAAAGCTAGTTTTATTTCCCAAGAATGTTCATTGGTAGAAAAGAAGTTTCGTTCTCGAAGTTCAATCTAAAGAGGAATTTCAAGTGTGTCAACATCCTTGTCAAGTCAAGTCATTCACCAAGTTCACCATTGTCACTTTTAGTCCTGACAAAAGTCAAGTACAGCTTGCCAACCGTCCATGACCGCGGACGCGGCTATTCGAATAGTTTGAAAACCTCTGTAGAGGGGTACACTTTACCCACAAGATTCGATACATCTGCCGGGGGAAATCCACGGTTCGTCATACACAAAGTATGCGGGGTTCAGATAATCAAACAAACTCTTTCACTTGTCTACCCTAGTATGGGATCCTTCCCTAGAGCCCGAGACACGGATTTCCCCGTTCCGGCGCCTCTAGTTTTGCCCACTCCGGGATGCCGGACGGATGGAAATCTTCAGGAAGGAAAATTTCCAATAACCACTTGGTTCGGAAACAACCCAGCATGGGATGCTTCTATAAAGGATGAAACAAGACCTCCCATACTAAAGTAAACAAACTAGGAATAAGCCCCTTCCCATTCAGGGGTAATGTGGTCGTACGGTATAATTGGCTCCCATAGTACATCACTCGTTGTCAATTGAGAAATACATTTCATAGTTCTTAGTCAAGATTATTTTCTTTCATAAAACCATCATGTAGGAGAAACCTCCAATATCATGTTTCAAGTTCAAGTCACCAATTCTCAACTAGGATTCCCCTTATAAATGACCTCCAATTTTATTAGCAACTAAGCAACTACATTGAGTGATGACCACTGAATAGAGTTGGATAAACTCAGCTTGATGCTCTTGTTAAGCAAGATATCACTATTCTTCTATCATTCTACTCTAACAATTCAATCATGCAATTTACTTAAAACAAGTAGAATGCAATATTAAAACTGGGCATGGGGAGTATGAATCAAAAGATGGCTTGCCTTGGTTGGCAAAGTGTCCGGGGTTTTCTTCTTCTTCTTGATAATAATAATCCCCTCCAATATCCTCCTCGGCAACACTAGCGTCTAATAACGAATAAACACAAAGCACACAATCACTACACAAGGCTTAACCACACACCAAGCACACATCTTTGTTTGTTAACAATAGCATTCATGTTGCATTTTATGGTGTTGGATGGTAAGTTTTTCTTCTAAGTTTTCTTAAATTGTGCAAGTTAAATTCTCTACTAAGTGCCATATGTTGTTTACTTTCTAAGTATGGGTATTGGTTTAGGAGTAATAATGCTAGTTCAAGTGAGAAGGGATCAACTAAGTGAATTGGTATGGGGGCAAACTAATTTTTAAGTGTGCAATAGGAATCTATCATTTTATGTGACCAATGAGAGTTGGGTTAAGGTCTAATTGATAACACTAATGGGGTTTGAGCTGATTAGGGTTGACTAACAGTAAGGTAGATCATTGGTGATTTCACAATTTGAATTTCATGATTTTTGGAGGCTTAAATAAATTTCTAGAAATACACTATGATTAACAAAGCTGTGGTCACACTATTCATATCTAAATAAATTCCTAACTTATTTTGAATTCTAACCAGTTCTATAGTGTAGGGCATTTTACAAGCTTTCCAACGACATCTTATTTGCTAAATTTGAACCTATGAAACTCCGGGAATTTGAATTTGAAGTTGCAGCAATTAACAAATACGAAAAAGGTTCAACGAAAAAAAAGTAAACGGACTGGAACCAATATGGGCCGGGGAGACGAATCTGGCCGGCCCAGCTAGGGATCCCGGGCGCGCGCTGGAAAATAAAATAAAAGGGCTGACTGGCGGGGCCCGCTACTTAAAAGGAAGGGGTATCGGGCTCTTCTTCCTGGGCGCTACTGGGAGGAAACGAGAGCTAGCTCTGGGAGGAGGGCGGTGATGGGGCGGCTCACCGGAGCGGCGGCGAGGATGCAGGGCGGATGCGGGGGTCCTCCTCCGCCACCTCCAGCAGGTACAGCGCCGGGGGAAGCTCAGCAACGCCGGGAACGTGCGGTGGCCTGCGGAGCGGTCGAGGTCGGCGAGCTCGACTGAGAGCACGAGAGCGAGGGAAACGTTGTCTAGGGAGGTCCTGGGGATGGTGTGGTTCTTTTCAGGGAAGAAGGGCGGCCTTTTATAGGCGGGAGAGGGAGCACCGGCGATGTCCAGAGGCGGCCAGCACACCGTGCGTGTCGGCCGTGGGAGGGGCAAGGCGGGGTTCTGGCGTGGGCGGCGGGCTGCTGCGTGCTGTAGGAGTGTCCTGGCGCGATGGGAGGGGCTGAGGTGGTCTGGTTCAGAGGGGGGCATGGTAGGGGTCCGGTGTGTTCTTCCTCCATGCCATCCATGTCTCATGGCCGTGGTTTGTGCAGGGGAGACAGGGGATCGACAAGGTAGAGGCCAGGGCACTGTGGGAGGGACTGGAGCACGTCAGGGGTGCAGGGATGCACTGTACAAAATAGTGAATTTGACTTTGTTTGATTCTTGCCTGCCAACTGTTTGATCAAATGCTCGCAAGAAATAAAAATTCGAATTTTCAAAATCTTCAAATTGGGTTGGTCATTATATTGGATGGGGAGTCTGAAACAATTTTTGTTAGGTCAAGAGGTGGGGTTTTGCTTCAGGGCTATTTTGAATTTGGGGTTGTCATATGTTTCAGATTCAAACTTTGGACAGATTTTGAAAGAGGTTAGGGTTTGAGTTTTTGCTGGAAACTTCTTGGTTGAGTTAGTATGTGATATGTTCAAGCTCAACTAACTGACCACACTCTTAGTTGAGTTGAGGATTGCTTAATCCAGGGGTCCAAAGTAGGGTAGTGGTTAACTTTTTCTAGATCATCTTTTCTTCTCTTTTTCTTTATTTCTCTTGCTTATGGTTCTTTTGATCTTTGTGGTTCTTCTCTAATGCTTCTATTGGTTAGGTTTGAATTAACTAAACATTGCACAACAAATTAAAACCCACATGAAATCATAAAAGACATAGAATAGAAATCTATGCATGCATGAATTCAAACTTAAAAATTGTAGAAATTCCCTGTTGGGTTGGACCATGCATTGGATAAGGACCCTAGGTATATGTTGGTTTTGTCCAGAGATAGAGATTTGGTGTCATTTAAGATTTGAATTTCAAATGGCCTATGTAACAGATCCAAACTTTGGCAGAATATTAAATAGAGTTCCAAGTTAATTTTTGTTTCAAACTTTCTTGTATTTGATTCTTTGTAACTTGTTCTTAGTGGTGGTGGAGAGATGCATGATGGTATAGTTCAAAGATTTCTTAATATATAAGGGCAAAGTAGTGTACTCAATAATTTTATTAAGATCACTACTTCCTCTCTTCTTACTTAGGTTTTTGTGTTGCGGTTTATTTTCTTGATTCCTTTCTATTTGTTTGTGATTGCTTGACTAAATTTTGGTTTAGCCATTGACCCAAATGGGTTTAGCATGTAACCATACACCAAATTTAATAGTTAGAAAACTATTTCAATTTAACAAAAATCTTTATTTAAAACTTTGGGCTCAAAGGATTTGTTTGAAAACCCTTCTCATACTATTTTTATTTGAAGCATGGGAGCAAACGCTCAAATTCACAGGTTTTAAAAGACAAGAAATTAATCTTGTATTTAAAATAAAAGTTTTTGTTGTCTCCAAAATTTGGTATTTTAATAAATCCATTTATTTCTAATTTCCAAAAATTTGGGTTGTTACAAGTCCGCCGCCTCGGCCATCGCTTGGTCCCAGCAAGCTAGGCCGCCCCCGCGTCGCCGCTTGCTGGAGGTGGACGAGGAGAAGCTCCTCTGCTGGACTACGCCCTCTCCGTCGCCTCCCATTCCTTCCTCGACAAGCCCCGCCGCCACGCTCTTCTCCTCGCCGTCGATAAGTCATGCGCCCAGGGTCGACGACGACGTACCGATTCGGTCTGGCAGCCGGGCCCCCTCTGTCAGCCTATTATTTTTTTTCTTTTTCCTGCTCACTCCCGCCCCGGACCGAAGTTGGGTTGGCGAGGCATGCGCCATATGGGCCGGCCAAGCCCCGTATTCCCAGCCCGTTTCCAATTCGGTCTATGTAGTTTTTTTAGAAACCCAGTTAACTTTTGTTAATTACTGCAAGAATAAAATTCAAATTCCTGGAGATTCATAGTTGCAAATTTAGCAAGTAAATACTTTGTGGAAAGCTTAGAATATTGCCTAGCCTCTGGAAGTGGTTTGAACCCACTTAGAATAATATTTTTAATCCAGCAAAATAAACAAAATAGGAGGTTTTTCACCTTAGAAAGATTATATCAAATCAAATAAAATTCATAAAAATATGAAACCAACTCTCAAAATCCATAATTAGTAACATGTATCTGTTTATAAGATTAGATCTCATATTTGAACCTTTTAGATAAAATACTAGATACCCATTGATAATTAAGCCTTTTCCTAACTTAGAAAATAGATAGAATTAATTTCTATGAATAGAAATTTTATGAATCCTCTGGTGCTAGACTACCACTTCAAATACCAATCATAATATACTTTACCTTGTTCAAGTTTATACTTGCAAGAGATATTTCACAATTCAAAGTAAATTAAATCCTCCCTTAAGTCACGAAAGTGATAATCCCATCTATATGAACTCAATTAAGTTGAAGCCACTCTCCATCGCATTCTTAGATAACTTTCCTTACCCTAGTATCCTTGATTGTTGAATGTGTGTGGTTTGTGAAGTGTTTGGTGATTGTATGTATTTATTTTTCCACGAGTAGACGACAAAGAGAGTAAGGAGAATGGATCCCGAAGTCCACCAAGAAATGGAGATGGAGTTCAATCAATCAAAGATGAAGAAGAAGACTATTTTGACTTTGCCAAGCCAGGCAAGCCATCTTTTGAATCATACTCCAAATGCCTAGTTTTTCCTATTGCATTCTATTTGTTTTTAAGTAAATTGCATGATTGAATTGCTACTTTAGAATGATAGTTGTGTAGTGATAACTTGCTTAGCAAGAGTATCAAGCTGAGTTTATCCAATACCTCCTTAGTTGTAGCATCACTCATAGTAGTTGCTTAGCCGCTAATAAAACTGAAGTCATCTATAGGGGAACCCTATTTGACAGTGGTGACTTGAACTTGAAAGCTTGAATTAGAGACTACTCATACATGATGGATTTCTGAAAGAAAATAATCTTGACTAAGGACTATGGAATGTATTTCTAAATGATAATGAGTGATGTACTATGTGAGCCAACCATACCGTACGACCACATTACCCCTATATGGGAAGGGGCTTAGTCCGTAGCTTGTTTGCCCTAGTATGGGAGGCCTTGTATCATCCTTTATAGAAGTGCACCGTGCGCGGGTACTTCTGAACCGAGTGGAAATTCCATTCATCCGGCATCCCGGAGCGGGCAAAACTAGAGACGCCGGAACAGAGATGTCCGTGTCTCGGGCTCTAGGGAAGGATCCTGTACTAGAGTGAGCAAGTGAAAGAGTTTGTTTGATTATCTGAACCTCGCATACTTTGTGTATGACGAACCGTGGATTTCTCCCGGCAGATGTATCGAATCTTGTGGGTAAAGTGTACCCCTCTGCAGAGGTTTCAAAACTATTCGAATAGCCGCGTCCTCGGTTATGGACAGTTGGCAAGCTGTACTTGACTTTTGTCAAGAATGATAATAACTTATGGTGAACTTGGTGAATGACTTGACTTGACATTGATATTGACACACTTGAAGTTCCTCTTTAGATTGAACTTAGAGAATTAAATCTTCTTCTCTACTAATGAAAATTCTTGGGAAACAAAACTAGCTTTTTGCAAACAAACTTAGTGCTTAGTCCACCATATCAACCATGCATATATCTTTCATCACTTTGTTTCTAAGATGGTTTGCGAGTGCATCCAATGTACTCATGGCTGTGTCCCTGGCTATTAACTTGGCCAGACTTGAAGGAGCAAGATCAAGAAGGAAGGACTCATTGACGACTTTGCGAATTAGGCTCGTTTCCTACTGTCCGCTTTGCCTGTGCGGTTGAAGCTTGACAATATGGACCCAAAGTGTTATTCCGCTGCGTGTGGATGTAATGTTAGGTTTGGTCTGTGCGACCACCTATGTAATCCCCTTTATTTACTATTAATGGCTATGACTGTGATATCAACTACGTTATGTAAATCACAACAATGATTCTGGGATTGTGATGGATTACATAACGGGCACTTCGAATTTGTTATAAATTCGGGGGTGTTACAAGTTGGTATCAGAGCCTAGGCTGACTCTAGGAAACCCTAGCCAGCATGGTCGTTAGAAAATGATACCTGTGATATCACAAGTTTGGTATCGGGACTATCATGACCTTAAGAGACCTTAGTTAGAATGGTCGTTAGCTAAGAAAGTAACATTTTGGCAAACACGTATTTCTACAAAATAAACTTATTTGCTTTGGTATACAAAGCCAATCTTATACCCTCATCTTATTCACTGGAAATATCTTATACTCTCCACTTATGCTCTCAAAATATTTTGACAAAGAATTTTTTTTATGAACCTCTTTGATTACAATTTTTTTTGATTTGTTTTACTCTATTCCTCATCTACTTCAAATATATACTATGGACGATATACCGACCTAAGACCGAGGGACTTTTGGATCAAAAGATTAGGGACTCAATATTTTTCAAGACTTCAACCTTGGATGTCAACTAAGACCGCTACCATCGAAAGAGAGTCTCTTCATCTGATCCAGAAATCTTCCAACAAGAGTCAACCCTGTGAGACAAAGACTTCAAGAGCAAAGAGAGAGTGATCAGAAATGATGAAGACCCAACAACCTTTTGACCCACAGGATTTATAGGAAATGCTCAGTTGATTTCATTGAGCTACCCTTACCTCACGATTACTAAGTGTGCTTACTGCCTTGTGTGTTTGAATGATTGATTTGTTTGGAGATGTGTTGCTCATATGCCATCCGTCAACATATAGCAGCCATCCCAACAATTTATCTGTTCAAAAATGTTTTGGCTTTTCTAGCCCAACATAAGCCCAAAAATATATACAAATTCTATGAGAAACTTTATGAAAACTTTTTCCACTCCTCTATTGCAGAGCGTGATCCTGAACATGCATCCAATGCTTGCAAGCTCACCATTTAAGCTATGTACTAACCGCGGTAAAGCCAACTCAGAATTTGAGTTTCACCTCAATGGAATTGCCTGAGAGTACCAAAGGAAGTCCCACCTGAAGCAGATTCCAATAAGGGACCTAGGAAATGTTTACACTCAACCAATATGTTATGCATGTGGAGAAACATGCCATGTTGCCCGTTTATGCCCCAATAAAAAGGTTTCAAGTCTAGATCACCTAAAGAAGAAGGCTTGTAGCCGTTGTGGAGAAGAAGGTCATCAAGCCAGCCAGTGCCCCGGCAACTGTCCCAACTGCGAAGACAACCATCCATTTGGAGAATGCCCTACAAGTCATATCACCTGTTTCCAATGTGAGAGTAGTACCCATGTTCCAGCCAACTGTCCCATCAACTACTTGGTGTCAGCTATATCCAAGATCCAGCCAAACAATTTTCAACTAGCAGCACATGTGGTCCAGGCCAGCAAAAAGCATGAAGATCTTATACAACAGCAGAAGGTCAACATTGTCTGCTGGGAGTGTGGTATCAAGGGGCACTACTCAAATGAGTGCCCAAAGAAGCTTAACCTTGCACCCACCACCTATCACAAGTATCCAAAACCCCATAATTATTGAAGATAGTGCTAAAGGAGTCTACAATCCCAACGTCCACATACAAAGAAAGCCACCTTCCCAGAATACCGTGAAATAATTTTTTCAACCTGAAGGCACAGAGAGAAGAACCTCAAGGACAAGCCACCAAGAACCCCGAAGTTGCTCATAGCCATAAAGTTAGTAAGAACAAGTTGAATCAAGTGTGTGGATCCAAGCCAAGAAGAAGCCTCAGTCACCTTAGTTTGGTACTAGCAGTCTTATTTATCTCTTTGTAAATCAACAGCGAGACCTGTAATCCGCAAGACCCTTTTTAGTAAAATCCTATGGTTTAGATGCCAAATAGTTTGGTTTTCGAAAGTGTGATTGTTTGTTGAAATTGCTATGTGATTGGTGAAGATGTGTTTTGGGACCATTTGGCCTTATCACATTTTTGGTGTACCCAATCTTTCCATCTGGATATAAATTAATACACACTACATCTCTTATCTGGTAATCTCATTTCCCAATCTATCTCAATCTTAATTTGTGAATCTCGGGACGAGATTCTTTTTAAGGGGGGAAGATTGTAACAACCCAAATTTTTGGAAAAATAGAATTAAATGGAATTTATTAAAATACCAAATTTTGGAGCCAACAAAAACTTTTATTTTGAATATAAGATTAATTTCTTGCCTTTTTGAAACTTGTGAGTTTGAGCATTTGCTCCCATACTTAAAATAGAAAGAATACAAGAAAAGTTTTAACCAACTCCTTTGAGCAAAACTTTCCAATCCTTTAAAAAGGAAATTTTTGGAAAGGAATAAAATCCTATTTCAAGTGAAATAAAAAGATCATATTTTAAAACTATTATTTCATCCAGTTGATATTTCCAAAAATATTAACTTATTTTCAAATCCTTTGAAAACTCCCAAATGATATCTTGGCCAAGTTCTTAAGTCCAAAAGAAAACTTTGTTTATAAAATGATTTATTTCATTAGAATGGTTTTCTACATATTTAAATCTTGCATGAATGCATGCCAAACTTTTATGGCAAACTCCTAAAGTAACTAATCAAACAATCACCAAGGAAAGAATAAAAATAGATAGAAATAGCCAAGACTCCAAAACCCTAGATAGAAAAGACTAAGGAAATGATCTGCAGCATATTATTTGACTAGCCTACTTTACCCCTCTGGAATAAGAAATCTATGAACTAAACCTGCATGCATTTATTCACTATGAACTAGTACAAGTTATGAACTTCGGAAAACTGCAAAGTTAGGAACCAGAAAAATTTTCTAACACCATTTAAAACCTTACCAAACTTTGAATCTTTTAAAGAGACCTTTCCCCAAATCCAAATGATTCTTAGCAAAATACCACCTCTAGACCTATGACGACCTCAAATTTGATAACAAATTCGAAGTGCCCGTTATGTATTCCACCGCAATCCCAGAACCATTGTTGCGATATACATAACGTAGTTGGTAACCAGTTCCATAGACATTACAATACGATAGTTCAAATACAATGGTCATATAGACCAAGTCATATTACAACACAATATAGCAGCGGAAAATAACGTCTTCGGCCCATGCCTTCACCTACAGGCAATGGCGACTCACGGAGATGATCTTAGTTCTGGTACTCTTCCTCATACCCTTCCTCCTGGTATTCCTCCCCATAGTCTGGCCAAGTTGATAGCCAGGGACACAGCCGTGAGTACATTGGATGCACTCGCAAGCCATCTTATAAATGAAAAGATGAAGTAGATATGCAAGGTTGGGTATAGTGGACTAAGCACTAAGTTGGTTTGCAAAAGCTAGTTTTATTTCCCAAGAATGCTCATTTGTAGAAAAGAGGTTTAGTTCTCTAAGTTCATTCTAAAGAGGAACTTCAATGTGTCAAGATCACGGTCAAGTCATGTCAATTCAAATTCATGTCATTCACCAAGTTTACCCTTGTTATTTTTAGTCTTGACAAAAGCCAGGTAGAGTTTGCCAACCGTCCATGACCGAGGACTCGGCTATTCGAATAGTTTGAAACCTCTGCAGAGGGGTACACTTTACCCACAAGATTCGATACATCTGCCGGGAGAAATCCACGGTTCGCCATACACAAAGGTATGCGGATTTCAGATAATCAAACAAAACCTTTCACTTGCTCATCCTAGTATAGGATCCTTCCCTAGAGCCCGGAATACGGAATCCCGCTCCGGCGCCTCTAGTTATGCCCATCCCGGAGACCGGGTTAGTGGAATCCACCTGGTCAAGAAGTATCCGCCCGTGGAGTCCTTCCATGAAGATTTGATGCAAGACCTCCCATACTAAGATAAACAAGCTACGGATTAAGCCCCTTCCCATATAGGGGTAACGTGGTTGTACGTTATAATTGGCACCCATGTACATCACTCGTTGTCAATTGAGAAATACATTTCATAGTCTTAGTCAAGATTATTTTCTTTCATAAAGCCATCATGTAGGAGCAATCTCCCATTTCAAGTTTCAATGTCAAGTCACCACCTTTCAAATGGGGTTCCTCCAGAGATAGCCTCAACTTTTATTAGCGACTAAGCAACTACATTGAGTGATAGTACTACTACTAGGGTTGGATAAACTCAGCTTGATGCTCTTGATAATCAAGACATCAATATGCTTCTATCATTCTACTCTAGCAATTCAATCATGCAATTTACTTAAAACAAGTAGAATGCAATATTAAAACTAGGTAGTGGGAGTATGAATCAAAAGATGGCTTGCCTTGGTTGGCAAGGTGTCCGGGGTTTTCTTCTTCTTCTTGATAATAATAATCCCCTCCAATATCCTCCTCGGCAACACTAGCGTCTAATAACGAATAAACACAAAGCACACCATCACTTCACCAAGCTAACAACACACCAAGCACACATCTTTGTTTGCTAACCAAAGCATTCATGTTGCATTTTTATAGTGTTGGATGGTAAGTTTTTCGTCAAGTGTGCAAGCTAGTTACTCTACTAGGTGGCATAGGTAGTGCACCTGTGCAGCATTGGTGTTGATTTAGGGGTACTAAGACAAGTTTAAGTGGGGTGGGTTCACTAAGTGAATTGGTAATGAGGGCAATTAATTCTAAGGGTGCACTAGTGATCTATCATTTTATGCTACCAAATAGGTTTGGGTTAGGGTCTAAGTGATCACACTAATAGGGTTTGGGATAGATTAGTGTTGACTAACAGTGAGAGGGGTTATTAGTGAGTTCACATTTTAATTTTTATAATTTTTGATGGCTTAAATAATTTCCTAGAAATCTTTCATTGTTTAACAAGCTATGGTCACACTATTCATATCCAATTTTATTCTTAACTGATTTTGAAATCTAACCAGTACTATTGGATAGAGTATTTTATAAGCTTTCCAATGAATATTTATTTGCTAAATTTGGATTTATAAAACTCTAGGAATTTGCATTTGAAAATACCATCTGAAACATATTTGAAATAAATAAAACAGGCGGGAAATAATTTAAAAACGAATCGGACCGATTTCTCGCCAAACGGGCCCAGCCTGAGCAGACCCCGAACGGGCCGGCCCAGAAAACACTTCGCGCGGGGCGGGAGAAATAAAAATGGATGCTGACAGGTGGGGTCGCGCTGTCAGATCTAATTACGAACCCGAATCGGTATGCTATCGTCCGATCGGGATCCAACGGCTCAGGGTCATCTTCTTCCTCAGCACGGGCGGGATCTCACCTGCAAGCAGCGACGGCGTTCGATGGCGACGGCGAGGCGTAGAGGAAGCGAATCTCGACGGCGATGATCGGGATCGGCTGCGGTGCTCCTCCTCCTCCGATTCCCTGCAGAAGTTCGCTCCCCGGTGCTTGAACGCGGCGGCGCTCCTCCTGTCCAGTACTGCGCCGGCGAGGTTGGCTACGGCGAAGCAGAGCGAGAGGGAAGAAGCGGTGATGTCTGGGAGGTAGCTGGTGGCTGGGTGAGTATCTCCGTTTGATCGGAGGGGGTTTATATAGGCCGAGGCGACGAGGAACCAGGCGACCAAAAGCTTCACTGCACGGGGGTCCTGGCGGCGTGCGACGGCCTCTCCGGCCACGGCGGCCATGCTCGCGTGCTGGGGGGTTGCTGGGTCGGCCGCGGGGTCCTGTGGGTCTCCTCTGGCGAGGGCAGGGTGGTCGTCGACGTGCAGGCTGCTGGGAAGAAGAGCGGGGGTCCGGGGGTGCTGGCTTCTCTTCTCCTCCTTCTTCCAGGGCTTGGGTCAGGGCAGAGGGGACTGCGTTCGACCAGGGCACCGTCCAGAGGCATGGCAACAGGGCTGCAGCGAGCTAGCACAGTGCAGCACAGTGAAGTTTGGTTTGATTTGATTTCCTGCTGCCAGTGTTCGATGAAATGCCTGCAAGAACTCAAAATTCGAATTTTTCAAATTTGCCACTTTGGGTGCTCATCATATTGGATAAGGTACCCAGGCATATTTTTGTTCTGGAGAAATAATGAGTTTTGCAAAAATTTATATTTCAGATTTGAGTATAGTTGCTGTTTCAGATTCAAACTTTGGCTCAAGTTTGAGTGATGTTCCAACTTGGATTTTTGGTAGCTCTTTGTTGGTTGAGTTAGTCCATAACTTGGTTAAGCTCAACTAGTTGGCAAAATGCTGATTTAATTTACAGAATTCTTAATCTAATGGCTCAAAGTGGTGCAGTCAATAACAATTTCTAGATCCTATTAACTTTATCTCTTTCTTACCTATTTTGATTTCTTGTTTCTTTGCTTCTTAATTATCTTCTCAATTGATTCTGCTGGTTCACTTAGGATTATCTAACCAATGCTCAAACAAAAATAACCCACATAAAATCATAGAATACATAGAGTAGAAAATACATGTATGCATAGAATAATGAATAAAAAGTTTTATTTGGGTCCAAAATTTGGCACTTTATTTAATAAGAGTTGGATTACAAATTCTGAGTTGTTACAATCTTCCCCCCTTAGAAAGAATCTCGTCCTCGAGATTCACTAATTAAGAACTGAAAAGATTGGGAAATTCTTTCTGAAGGTAATCTTCTCGTTCCCAAGTGGCTTCCTCTTCGGTGTGATTACTCCACTGAACTTTCAGAAACTTGATGCTTCGGGTTCGAGTGGTTCGATAAGCTTCTTCGAGGATACGGGTAGGTACTTCACGGTAGGTCAAATCCTTGTTGATGTCCACAGACCGGTGATCAATATTCTTGAAGACCTCGGGCTTCTCCGGAACTTCCAGACATTTCCAAAGTAACGACACGTGAAAGACGTCGTGCACTTCAGACAATTCCGGGGGCATTTCCAACTGATAAGACACTTCTCCTCTGCGGTCTAGTATCTTGAAGGGTCCAATATATCTTGGGGCAAGCTTTCCTTTGACTTGGAATCTTTGCATTCCCTTGAGAGGTGATACTCTAAGATAAACAAAATCTCCAATCTGGAAGGTCAGTTCTCGACGTCTCTTGTCGGCATAACTCTTTTGTCTTGATTGGGCTGCCTTGAGGTATTCACGAATTATGCGAACTTTCTCCTCGGCTTCTTGCAGCATATCTGGTCCAAAAATCTGACTGTCTCCGGTTTCTGACCAATTCAGAGGGGTACGACACTTTCTTCCATACAAGGCTTCAAATGGGGCCATTTGCAAACTGGCTTGATAACTGTTGTTGTAGGAAAACTCCGCGAAAGGCAGACAATCTTCCCACTTAGCTCCATAAGCTAGGACACAGGCTCTCAACATATCTTCAAGTATTTGATTCACTCTTTCAGTCTGTCCATCAGTCTGAGGGTGGTAAGCGGTGCTGAAGGCTAACTTGGTTCCCAAAGCTTGATGTAAGCTTTTCCAAAATCGCGAGGTGAATTGGGTTCCTCGATCAGAAACTATGGTTTTAGGGATTCCATGCAAACTGACAATTCTGGATAGATACATATCTGCTAGCTGATCTGAGCGATGAGTGGTCTTGACAGGAATAAAATGGGCAACTTTGGTCAGTCTATCCACAATGACCCAAATAGAGTCATTTCCACGGCTAGACCTTGGAAATCCAGTGATGAAATCCATTCCAACAGATTCCCACTTCCATTCCGGAACTTGCAAAGGTTGCAGCAAACCAGCAGGACGTTGATGTTCAGCCTTGACTCTTTGGCAGATATCACACTTGGATATAAACGATGCAATCTCGCGCTTCATTCCATGCCACCAAAATTGTTCCTTCAAATCTTGGTACATCTTGGTTCCACCGGGGTGGATGGAGTAAGGTGTCTCATGGGCTTCCTTCATAATTACTTCCTTCAATTCTGAATCAGCAGGCACACAAATACGGCCTTTATACCAAAGAACTCCTTGATCATCTTCTTCAAATCCTGGCACCTTGCCGGAACCAATTCTGCGCTTGATTCCTTCAATACTCTCATTTCCCTTCTGGGCTTCTTTGATTTGGCTCATCAAGGTGGGTTGAAACTCAAGGTTGGCGAGGAATCCTTGACTGACTAGTTCCAATCCAAATCTTTCAAACTCTTGGTGCAACATAGGTTGCTCTTTCTTGATCCTCATATTCAACGAACACGGCTTTCTACTCAACGCATCGGCCACTACATTGGCCTTACTGGGGTGATAGTGAATTTCCAGATCATAATCCTTGATCAACTCTATCCATCTCCGTTGCCTCATGTTCAACTCCTTCTGGGTGAATATATACTTCAAACTCTTGTGGTCGGAGTAGATCTCACAGCGGTTGCCCATCAAATAATGCCTCCAAGTCTTCAAAGCTAGAACCACGGCTGCTAATTCTAGATCATGGGTTGGATAATTTTCTTCATGGGGTCTAAGCTGCCGAGAGAGGTAAGCTATGACCTTTCCTTCTTGCATCAGTACGCAACCAAGTCCAAGTTTGGAAGCGTCGCAATAGACATCAAAATTCTTGGTGATATCGGGCATGGTTAGGACAGGGGCGGTCACCAATCGCTTCTTGAGCTCTTGAAAACTCTCTTCACACTTAGGGGTCCATTCAAACTTCTTGTCCTTCTTCAACAATTGGGTCATCGGACGGGCAATACTGGAAAATCCTTCAACAAACTTGCGGTAATATCCCGCTAATCCGAGAAAACCTCTAACTTCCGTTTGAGTGTTAGGGGCTTCCCATTCCATGACTGATTTGATTTTCTTGGGGTCTACAGATATTCCTCCCGCTGATAATACATGGCCTAAGAATCCAACTTCCTTCAACCAGAACTCACATTTGCTGAACTTGGCATACAGCTGATGCTCTCTTAGGGTTTCTAAGATTAATCTCAAATGGGTTGCATGCTCATCTTCGGATTGGGAGTAGATAAGAATGTCATCAATGAAGACAACAACAAACTTATCTAGGAACTCCATAAAAACCTTATTCATGAGGTTCATGAAATAAGCAGGGGCATTGGTTAATCCAAATGACATTACGGTGTACTCATACAATCCGTATCGGGTAGTGAAGGCTGTTTTGGGGATATCCGTTGCGCGGATCTTCAGTTGGTGGTATCCAGTTCTAAGATCTATCTTTGAGAATACTCTTGCTCCAGTCAGTTGGTCAAACAAATCTTCAATCTTCGGGAGAGGATACTTGTTCTTGATGGTCACATCGTTAAGCTTGCGATAATCAGTGCACAGTCGGCTAGAACCGTCACTTTTATCCACAAACAGTACAGGTGATCTCCAAGCAGAAGAGCTTGGCTGAATCAATCCTTTGCTCAAAAGGTCATCCAATTGCTTCTTCAACTCAACTAGTTCAGCTGGGTTCATGCGATAGGGTCTTTGGGCTATTGATCCAGTTCCGGGGATAAGCTCAATGATAAACTCAATATCTCGATCCGGTGGCATTCCGGGTAGCTCATCGGGAAAGACATCCGGGTACTCACAGACGACGGGGACTTGCTCCAAAGTCGGTCCTGAGATACTCTTATGACATCGGGTGGTTTGGGGTGGTTTTACGGACACATGCTTGACTATGATTCCATTACTACTCTTCATGGTGATGGTCTTCTTGGCACAATCTATCACTCCTTGATGTAAAGACATCCAATTCATACCAAGAACTACTTCCAAACACTTGGTTCCCAACACTATCAAATTGGCTAAGAAAGCTATCCCATGGATTTCTATGGGCACTGCCAAGCAGGTACAACTAGCTTTGGTTACTGACCCGGGAATTTGCACAGACATGACATCTTTCAAGGGTGTGGGTTGAAGTCCACTTTTATCAACGAATAATTGGGTAACAAATGAGTGTGAAGCTCCAGAATCAAACAGAACTCTTGCAAGAACTGAGTTAACAGGGAACATACCAAGCACCACGTCGGTTGCTTCCTGAGCTTCTTCAACATTCATGTGATTCAGTCGGCCATGGGAATGAGGCTGGTTCCTTGGTGGATAGTTCTTGCCATTTCCCACACGACGCTGTTGCTGAGCAGGGGCAGCAGTCTTGGATGCATCATTCAGCTTCTTGGGGCACTCATTGGAGTAATGCCCTTTTAGTCCACACTCATAACATGTAACACCAGACTTGTCACCAGGCTTGGGTAACACAGGGGCGCCATTTGGCCTTGGAGTATTAGTGTTGAAGTTGTTGCCACTAGGTCTTGGAGGTGCACGGTTAAAGTTGTTGCCGGGTGGGCGGCTGGGATAGTTGGGACGTGGAGCAGGTGCAGACGGCCTCATTGGCCTAGGGGCGAAACCCATAGGTGCATTTCCCCTTGGCTTCTGCGAGTTGCTCGAGTTGCCTTGATACATCATACGGCGCTTGCGGTTCTCGGTAGCTTGCTTGAGTTTGCCTTCCATCTGAATGGCAGAGTCAACCAATGACTCCAGGTCGGCAAAGGGAATGCTGACCAAGACACATTGCATCTCATCATGAAGTCCATCTAGAAACCTTTCTTGCTTCTTTTCAGTGGTGTTGGTGTCATCTGGGGCATACCTAGACAAGGTAAGGAACTTGTCACGGTAATCTACCACAGACATGGAACCTTGCTTCAGATTTCTGAACTCATCTCTCATCCTCTTCACCAATCCCAGGGGAACATGGGCTTTGCTAAACTTGCTCTTGAACTCCTCCCAAGGCATCACATACCCTGGGGCTTGCATGGCACGGGTGCTGTCCCACCAAGCTCTCGCTGCTCCAGCAAGATAGTGGGTGGTGTATAAGACCTTCTCATTTTCACCAACTTCGGCGACTGCCAAGTTGTTCTCCATGGTACGAAGCCAGTCATCGGCATCTAAGGGCTCTTCAGATTTAGTGAAAATAGGAGGGTTGGTGTTTTGGAAACTCCTTAACTTGGATCGGTGCTCTCCATTGCCATGGTTTTCTCCTTCACCATTGCCATTGCCATTGCCATTGTTGTGGTTCATCGCCATCTGGGTTAGTTGCTGAAGAGTAGCCAAGTTGGCTTGGTGCTCAGCTCGGGCTGCTTCCCGGTCTTCCATGATCAACCTTAGCAATTCGGCCATTTCCGGGTTCGGGGGTGCTCGCGGCATCTGAAGATAAGGTGTGTAAGACAAGAGGGAAAAAGCTAACTTGCTAAGATTTAAGGGTAACATGGATGATGCAATTTTGTTTTACTAAGGCCTTAGAGGCCAAATTCAAATTTCATTCATCACTCATCAAACATATCATACACACGAGTTCACGCATTACAAATGGTTTACATCAAACCATTGCGACTCGTCTACTAGAGAGGGGGATACAACTCACACCTACACGAAGTGAAGACTAAAGTGGAACTCATACTAGATAACACATGGAGCTCGAGTCTAAACAGCGGGCTCCTCGGGGTCTTCCTCCTCGTCACTCACAATGAATCCATTGTGTCCACCATCCTCCGGATCATCGAGGTCCTCCATGAAGTCATCCTCATCACTAATGAGGGCATTATCTTCCTTGCGGAGATCAATGCCTTCCTCCTCACCAAGGTGATCCTCAAGACTCTCAATGTACGCAGTCAACTCCGCCACATTGGCCTTCAACTCCTCAAGGTCCTGTTCCTTCTCATCGCGCTGGCGACGAAGGCTCTTGCGCTCCTTCACAAGAATCCTGATAGTGCTCCTCGCCTCCACCAGTGCAATGTGCTCGAGGTTGCCCCTAGTACGGGCACAGTCGGCCTCCTGCTGAGTGGAGTACAGCAAGAAGTCCATGTGGTCGATGTAGGTACTCGGCTCATTCTGCCCGGGCATGTTTGCGGGACGTCCATCCGCATCACGCCGAGCAAAGTCCTTGAAGCGTCCTCCCTGAACCTCCTCAACATGCAGTCCGCACAAGCGGGCGTGCATCTCCTGCATCGCTCGGACCAAACCATCGGCCCAAGTGTTCTCCACAAGCTCAACTTGACCCTTGGAGAACCCAACATCCCCTTCTTGCCACGGCAACTAGCTCGGATGAGCCACCGTAGCTCTCCATCCGGGTGCTCATTGAGCACGGCTCCCTTGAACTCCGGGTACAACCGGTTCAGGAACAAGGTCAAGGTGGTGAGGTCGCGCTCGAAACAAAGGCTGCCACCTTGGCCCAACTGGTACTGCTCAGTGAATACCAGGGCCATCTACAAAATTTTAAATTAGTTCAAGTTAGTGATCAACTCAAGTGTGCAAAATTTTAAGTAAGCAAAAACTGAAGTATGTATAAAATTTTGCAACTAGAGAGGAAAGACTAAGCAATTTTTGCAACCGTTCTTGTATCTTTCTTTTATCAAGGTTTTGTTTTAACGCCCATTCTAACTAAGGTCTCCTATGGTCAGCCTAGGCTCTGATACCAACTTATGAACGACCTCAAATTTGATAACAAATTCGAAGTGCCCGTTATGTATTCCACCGCAATCCCAGAACCATTGTTGCGATATACATAACGTAGTTGGTAACTAGTTCCATAGACATTACAATACGATAGTTCAAATACAATGGTCATATAGACCAAGTCATATTACAACACAATATAGCAGCGGAAAATAACGTCTTCGGCCCATGCCTTCACCTACAGGCAATGGCGACTCACGGAGATGATCTTAGTTCTGGTACTCTTCCTCATACCCTTCCTCCTGGTATTCCTCCCCATAGTCTGGCCAAGTTGATAGCCAGGGACACAGCCGTGAGTACATTGGATGCACTCGCAAGCCATCTTATAAATGAAAAGATGAAGTAGATATGCAAGGTTGGGTATAGTGGACTAAGCACTAAGTTGGTTTGCAAAAGCTAGTTTTATTTCCCAAGAATGCTCATTTGTAGAAAAGAGGTTTAGTTCTCTAAGTTCATTCTAAAGAGGAACTTCAATGTGTCAAGATCACGGTCAAGTCATGTCAATTCAAATTCATGTCATTCACCAAGTTTACCCTTGTTATTTTTAGTCTTGACAAAAGCCAGGTAGAGTTTGCCAACCGTCCATGACCGAGGACTCGGCTATTCGAATAGTTTGAAACCTCTGCAGAGGGGTACACTTTACCCACAAGATTCGATACATCTGCCGGGAGAAATCCACGGTTCGCCATACACAAAGGTATGCGGATTTCAGATAATCAAACAAAACCTTTCACTTGCTCATCCTAGTATAGGATCCTTCCCTAGAGCCCGGAATACGGAATCCCGCTCCGGCGCCTCTAGTTATGCCCATCCCGGAGACCGGGTTAGTGGAATCCACCTGGTCAAGAAGTATCCGCCCGTGGAGTCCTTCCATGAAGATTTGGGTGCTACGGATTAAGCCCCTTCCCATATAGGGGTAACGTGGTTGTACGTTATAATTGGCACCCATGTACATCACTCGTTGTCAATTGAGAAATACATTTCATAGTTCTTAGTCAAGATTATTTTCTTTCATAAAGCCATCATGTAGGAGCAATCTCCCATTTCAAGTTTCAATGTCAAGTCACCACCTTTCAAATGGGGTTCCTCCAGAGATAGCCTCAACTTTTATTAGCGACTAAGCAACTACATTGAGTGATAGTACTACTACTAGGGTTGGATAAACTCAGCTTGATGCTCTTGATAATCAAGACATCAATATGCTTCTATCATTCTACTCTAGCAATTCAATCATGCAATTTACTTAAAACAAGTAGAATGCAATATTAAAACTAGGTAGTGGGAGTATGAATCAAAAGATGGCTTGCCTTGGTTGGCAAGGTGTCCGGGGTTTTCTTCTTCTTCTTGATAATAATAATCCCCTCCAATATCCTCCTCGGCAACACTAGCGTCTAATAACGAATAAACACAAAGCACACCATCACTTCACCAAGCTAACAACACACCAAGCACACATCTTTGTTTGCTAACCAAAGCATTCATGTTGCATTTTTATAGTGTTGGATGGTAAGTTTTTCGTCAAGTGTGCAAGCTAGTTACTCTACTAGGTGGCATAGGTAGTGCACCTGTGCAGCATTGGTGTTGATTTAGGGGTACTAAGACAAGTTTAAGTGGGGTGGGTTCACTAAGTGAATTGGTAATGAGGGCAATTAATTCTAAGGGTGCACTAGTGATCTATCATTTTATGCTACCAAATAGGTTTGGGTTAGGGTCTAAGTGATCACACTAATAGGGTTTGGGATAGATTAGTGTTGACTAACAGTGAGAGGGGTTATTAGTGAGTTCACATTTTAATTTTTATAATTTTTGATGGCTTAAATAATTTCCTAGAAATCTTTCATTGTTTAACAAGCTATGGTCACACTATTCATATCCAATTTTATTCTTAACTGATTTTGAAATCTAACCAGTACTATTGGATAGAGTATTTTATAAGCTTTCCAATGAATATTTATTTGCTAAATTTGGATTTATAAAACTCTAGGAATTTGCATTTGAAAATACCATCTGAAACATATTTGAAATAAATAAAACAGGCGGGAAATAATTTAAAAACGAATCGGACCGATTTCTCGCCAAACGGGCCCAGCCTGAGCAGACCCCGAACGGGCCGGCCCAGAAAACGCTTCGCGCGGGGCGGGAGAAATAAAAATGGATGCTGACAGGTGGGGTCGCGCTGTCAGATCTAATTACGAACCCGAATCGGTATGCTATCGTCCGATCGGGATCCAACGGCTCAGGGTCATCTTCTTCCTCAGCACGGGCGGGATCTCACCTGCGAGCAGCGACGGCGTTCGACGGCGACGGCGAGGCGTAGAGGAAGCGAATCTCGACGGCGATGATCGGGATCGGCTGCGGTGCTCCTCCTCCTCCGATTCCCTGCAGAAGTTCGCTCCCCGGTGCTTGAACGCGGCGGCGCTCCTCCTGTCCAGTACTGCGCCGGCGAGGTTGGCTACGGCGAAGCAGAGCGAGAGGGAAGAAGCGGTGATGTCTGGGAGGTAGCTGGTGGCTGGGTGAGTATCTCCGTTTGATCGGAGGGGGTTTATATAGGCCGAGGCGACGAGGAACCAGGCGACCAAAAGCTTCACTGCACAGGGGTCCTGGCGGCGTGCGACGGCCTCTCCGGCCACGGCGGCCATGCTCGCGTGCTGGGGGGTTGCTGGGTCGGCCGCGGGGTCCTGTGGGTCTCCTCTGGCGAGGGCAGGGTGGTCGTCGACGTGCAGGCTGCTGGGAAGAAGAGCGGGGGTCCGGGGGTGCTGGCTTCTCTTCTCCTCCTTCTTCCAGGGCTTGGGTCGGGGCAGAGGGGACTGGGTTCGACCAGGGCACCGTCCAGAGGCATGGCAACAGGGCTGCAGCGAGCTAGCACAGTGCAGCACAGTGAAGTTTGGTTTGATTTGATTTCCTGCTGCCAGTGTTCGATGAAATGCCTGCAAGAACTCAAAATTCGAATTTTTCAAATTTGCCACTTTGGGTGCTCATCATATTGGATAAGGTACCCAGGCATATTTTTGTTCTGGAGAAATAATGAGTTTTGCAAAAATTTATATTTCAGATTTGAGTATAGTTGCTGTTTCAGATTCAAACTTCGGCTCAAGTTTGAGTGATGTTCCAACTTGGATTTTTGGTAGCTCTTTGTTGGTTGAGTTAGTCCATAACTTGGTTAAGCTCAACTAGTTGGCAAAATGCTGATTTGATTTACAGAATTCTTAATCTAATGGCTCAAAGTGGTGCAGTCAATAACAATTTCTAGATCCTATTAACTTTATCTCTTTCTTACCTATTTTGATTTCTTGTTTCTTTGCTTCTTAATTATCTTCTCAATTGATTCTGCTGGTTCACTTAGGATTATCTAACCAATGCTCAAACAAAAATAACCCACATAAAATCATAGAATACATAGAGTAGAAAATACATGTATGCATAGAATAATGAATAAAAAGTTTTATTTGGGTCCAAAATTTGGCACTTTATTTAATAAGAGTTGGATTACAAATTCTGAGTTGTTACAAGACCAAACAAAGGCACAGCCAGCGTCCTTATCCATTGTTAGACCCAACCCAATTCAAATGTTTCAAAAAAACAAAACTTGGTCATTTCATCAAACAGTTGGTGGGCAGTAGAGCCACTTGTTCCCACTGCGCACAAGCAGGGCACCACGCCCATCCCCTGCACGCCCACGCTCGCCAGGTCCGTGCCCGAGGTCGCCTCAACGTCTCTAACCCATCCCCTGGCCTCCCTGCGCCGAGTCCCGATGGAGTGGAGGAGGAGAAGTCGTCTCCGGTCACCGCCAGATGCCACTGCTCCCCTGCCCTGCTCCCGTCATCCCACGCCCTCCCAACGCGCCAGAGTGCCACCGACGTCACCACAGAAGCTTCAGAACTCGCCCACGCCGCCTCGACCATCTCGACCACTGGAGCGAGCCGGAGACCGCGTCACGGCCATACCGCGGCCATGACCTGGACACCCACGCGCCCGGCCTCTCCGGCCTATAAAAAGACCCCTGCGTGCACTCCTAGACTCACACCACTCCCCTCTCCTTCTCAGACAACCTCTCCGCCTCCGTCTCTTCCTTTCTCAAGCTGGCCGCCGACGCCCTCGACCGAGTCCGCCGCCTCGGCCATCGCTTGGTCCCAGCGAGCTAGGCCGCCCCCGCGTCGCCGCTTGCTAGAGGTGGACGAGGAGAAGCTCCTCCGCTGGACTACGCCCTCTCCGTCGCCTCCCATTCCTTCCTCGACGAGCCCCGCCGCCGCGCTCTTCTCCTCGCCGTCGGTAAGTCATGCGCCCAGGGTCGACGACGACGTACCGATTCGGTCTGGCAGCCGGGCCCCCTTTGTCAGCCTATTCTTTTTTTTTCTTTTTCCTGCTCACTCCCGCCCTGGACCGAAGTTGGGCTGGCGAGGCATGCGCCATATGGGCCGGCCAAGCCCCGTATTCCCGGCCCGTTTCCAATTCGGTCTATGTAGTTTTTTTAGAAACCCAGTTAACTTTTGTTAATTACTGCAAGAATAAAATTCAAATTCCTGGAGATTCATAGTTGCAAATTTAGCAAGTAAATACTTTGTGGAAAGCTTAGAATATTGCCTAGCCTCTGGAAGTGGTTTGAACCCACTTAGAATAATATTTTTAATCCAGCAAAAATAACAAAATAGGAGGTTTTTCACCTTAGAAAGATTATATCAAATCAAATAAAATTCATAAAAATATGAAACCAACTCTCAAAATCCATAATTAGTAACATGTATCTGTTTATAAGATTAGATCTCATATTTGAACCTTTTAGATAAAATACTAGATACCCATTGATAATTAAGCCTTTTCCTAACTTAGAAAATAGATAGAATTAATTTCTATGAATAGAAATTTTATGAATCCTCTGGTGCTAGACTACCACTTCAAATACCAATCATAATATACTTTACCTTGTTCAAGTTTATACTTGCAAGAGATATTTCACAATTCAAAGTAAATTAAATCCTCCCTTAAGTCACGAAAGTGATAATCCCATCTATATGAACTCAATTAAGTTGAAGCCACTCTCCATCGCATTCTTAGATAACTTTCCTTACCCTAGTATCCTTGATTGTTGAATGTGTGTGGTTTGTGAAGTGTTTGGTGATTGTATGTATTTATTTTTCCACGAGTAGATGACAAAGAGAGTAAGGAGAATGGATCCCGAAGTCCACCAAGAAATGGAGATGGAGTTCAATCAATCAAAGATGAAGAAGAAGACTATTTTGACTTTGCCAAGCCAGGCAAGCCATCTTTTGAATCATACTCCAAATGCCTAGTTTTTCCTATTGCATTCTATTTGTTTTTAAGTAAATTGCATGATTGAATTGCTACTTTAGAATGATAGTTGTGTAGTGATAACTTGCTTAGCAAGAGTATCAAGCTGAGTTTATCCAATACCTCCTTAGTTGTAGCATCACTCATAGTAGTTGCTTAGCCGCTAATAAAACTGAAGTCATCTATAGGGGAACCCTATTTGACAGTGGTGACTTGAACTTGAAAGCTTGAATTAGAGACTACTCATACATGATGGATTTCTGAAAGAAAATAATCTTGACTAAGGACTATGGAATGTATTTCTAAATGATAATGAGTGATGTACTATGTGAGCCAACCATACCGTACGACCACATTACCCCTATATGGGAAGGGGCTTAGTCTGTAGCTTGTTTGCCCTAGTATGGGAGGCCTTGTATCATCCTTTATAGAAGTGCACCGTGCGCGGGTACTTCTGAACCGAGTGGAAATTCCATTCATCCGGCATCCCAGAGCGGGCAAAACTAGAGACGCCGGAACAGAGATGTCCGTGTCTCGGGCTCTAGGGAAGGATCCTGTACTAGAGTGAGCAAGTGAAAGAGTTTGTTTGATTATCTGAACCTCGCATACTTTGTGTATGACGAACCGTGGATTTCTCCCGGCAGATGTATCGAATCTTGTGGGTAAAGTGTACCCCTCTGCAGAGGTTTCAAAACTATTCGAATAGCCGCGTCCTCGGTTATGGACAGTTGGCAAGCTGTACTTGACTTTTGTCAAGAATGATAATAACTTATGGTGAACTTGGTGAATGACTTGACTTTACTTGACTTGACATTGATATTGACACACTTGAAGTTCCTCTTTAGATTGAACTTAGAGAATTAAATCTTCTTCTCTACTAATGAAAATTCTTGGGAAACAAAACTAGCTTTTTGCAAACAAACTTAGTGCTTAGTCCACCATATCAACCATGCATATATCTTTCATCACTTTGTTTCTAAGATGGTTTGCGAGTGCATCCAATGTACTCATGGCTGTGTCCCTGGCTATTAACTTGGCCAGACTTGAAGGAGCAAGATCAAGAAGGAAGGACTCATTGACGACTTTGCGAATTAGGCTCGTTTCCTACTGTCCGCTTTGCCTGTGCGGTTGAAGCTTGACAATATGGACCCAAAGTGTTATTCCGCTGCGTGTGGATGTAATGTTAGGTTTGGTCTGTGCGACCACCTATGTAATCCCCTTTATTTACTATTAATGGCTATGACTGTGATATCAACTACGTTATGTAAATCACAACAATGATTCTGGGATTGTGATGGATTACATAACGGGCACTTCGAATTTGTTATAAATTCGGGGGTGTTACAAGTTGGTATCAGAGCCTAGGCTGACTCTAGGAAACCCTAGCCAGCATGGTCGTTAGAAAATGATACCTGTGATATCACAAGTTTGGTATCGGGACTATCATGACCTTAAGAGACCTTAGTTAGAATGGTCGTTAGCTAAGAAAGTAACATTTTGGCAAACACGTATTTCTACAAAATAAACTTATTTGCTTTGGTATACAAAGCCAATCTTATACCCTCATCTTATTCACTGGAAATATCTTATACTCTCCACTTATGCTCTCAAAATATTTTGACAAAGAATTTTTTTTATGAACCTCTTTGATTACAATTTTTTTTGATTTGTTTTACTCTATTCCTCATCTACTTCAAATATATACTATGGACGATATACCGACCTAAGACCGAGGGACTTTTGGATCAAAAGATTAGGGACTCAATATTTTTCAAGACTTCAACCTTGGATGTCAACTAAGACCGCTACCATCGAAAGAGAGTCTCTTCATCTGATCCAGAAATCTTCCAACAAGAGTCAACCCTGTGAGACAAAGACTTCAAGAGCAAAGAGAGAGTGATCAGAAATGATGAAGACCCAACAACCTTTTGACCCACAGGATTTATAGGAAATGCTCAGTTGATTTCATTGAGCTACCCTTACCTCACGATTACTAAGTGTGCTTACTGCCTTGTGTGTTTGAATGATTGATTTGTTTGGAGATGTGTTGCTCATATGCCATCCGTCAACATATAGCAGCCATCCCAACAATTTATCTGTTCAAAAATGTTTTGGCTTTTCTAGCCCAACATAAGCCCAAAAATATATACAAATTCTATGAGAAACTTTATGAAAACTTTTTCCACTCCTCTATTGCAGAGCGTGATCCTGAACATGCATCCAATGCTTGCAAGCTCACCATTTAAGCTATGTACTAACCGCGGTAAAGCCAACTCAGAATTTGAGTTTCACCTCAATGGAATTGCCTGAGAGTACCAAAGGAAGTCCCACCTGAAGCAGATTCCAATAAGGGACCTAGGAAATGTTTACACTCAACCAATATGTTATGCATGTGGAGAAACATGCCATGTTGCCCGTTTATGCCCCAATAAAAAGGTTTCAAGTCTAGATCACCTAAAGAAGAAGGCTTGTAGCCGTTGTGGAGAAGAAGGTCATCAAGCCAGCCAGTGCCCCGGCAACTGTCCCAACTGCGAAGACAACCATCCATTTGGAGAATGCCCTACAAGTCATATCACCTGTTTCCAATGTGAGAGTAGTACCCATGTTCCAGCCAACTGTCCCATCAACTACTTGGTGTCAGCTATATCCAAGATCCAGCCAAACAATTTTCAACTAGCAGCACATGTGGTCCAGGCCAGCAAAAAGCATGAAGATCTTATACAACAGCAGAAGGTCAACATTGTCTGCTGGGAGTGTGGTATCAAGGGGCACTACTCAAATGAGTGCCCAAAGAAGCTTAACCTTGCACCCACCACCTATCACAAGTATCCAAAACCCCATAATTATTGAAGATAGTGCTAAAGGAGTCTACAATCCCAACGTCCACATACAAAGAAAGCCACCTTCCCAGAATACCGTGAAATAATTTTTTCAACCTGAAGGCACAGAGAGAAGAACCTCAAGGACAAGCCACCAAGAACCCCGAAGTTGCTCATAGCCATAAAGTTAGTAAGAACAAGTTGAATCAAGTGTGTGGATCCAAGCCAAGAAGAAGCCTCAGTCACCTTAGTTTGGTACTAGTAGTCTTATTTATCTCTTTGTAAATCAACAGCGAGACCTGTAATCCGCAAGACCCTTTTTAGTAAAATCCTATGGTTTAGATGCCAAATAGTTTGGTTTTCGAAAGTGTGATTGTTTGTTGAAATTGCTATGTGATTGGTGAAGATGTGTTTTGGGACCATTTGGCCTTATCACATTTTTGGTGTACCCAATCTTTCCATCTGGATATAAATTAATACACACTACATCTCTTATCTGGTAATCTCATTTCCCAATCTATCTCAATCTTAATTTGTGAATCTCGGGACGAGATTCTTTTTAAGGGGGGAAGATTGTAACAACCCAAATTTTTGGAAAAATAGAATTAAATGGAATTTATTAAAATACCAAATTTTGGAGCCAACAAAAACTTTTATTTTGAATATAAGATTAATTTCTTGCCTTTTTGAAACTTGTGAGTTTGAGCATTTGCTCCCATACTTAAAATAGAAAGAATACAAGAAAAGTTTTAACCAACTCCTTTGAGCAAAACTTTCCAATCCTTTAAAAAGGAAATTTTTGGAAAGGAATAAAATCCTATTTCAAGTGAAATAAAAAGATCATATTTTAAAACTATTATTTCATCCAGTTGATATTTCCAAAAATATTAACTTATTTTCAAATCCTTTGAAAACTCCCAAATGATATCTTGGCCAAGTTCTTAAGTCCAAAAGAAAACTTTGTTTATAAAATGATTTATTTCATTAGAATGGTTTTCTACATATTTAAATCTTGCATGAATGCATGCCAAACTTTTATGGCAAACTCCTAAAGTAACTAATCAAACAATCACCAAGGAAAGAATAAAAATAGATAGAAATAGCCAAGACTCCAAAACCCTAGATAGAAAAGACTAAGGAAATGATCTGCAGCATATTATTTGACTAGCCTACTTTACCCCTCTGGAATAAGAAATCTATGAACTAAACCTGCATGCATTTATTCACTATGAACTAGTACAAGTTATGAACTTCGGAAAACTGCAAAGTTAGGAACCAGAAAAATTTTCTAACACCATTTAAAACCTTACCAAACTTTGAATCTTTTAAAGAGACATTACCCCAAATCCAAATGATTCTTAGCAAAATACCACCTCTAGACCAAACAAAGGCACAGCCAGCGTCCTTATCCATTGTTAGACCCAACCCAATTCAAATTTTTCAAAAAAACAAAACTTGGTCATTTCATCAAACAGTTGGTGGGCAGTAGAGCCACTTGTTGCCACTGCGCACAAGCAGGGCACCACGCCCATCCCCTGCACGCCCACGCTCGCCAGGTCTGTGCCCGAGGTCGCCTCAACGTCTCTAACCCATCCCCTGGCCTCCCTGCGCCGAGTCCCGACGGAGTGGAGGAGGAGAAGTCGTCTCCGGTCACCGCCAGATGCCACTGCTCCCCTGCCCTGCTCCCGTCATCCCACGCCCTCCCAACGCGCCAGAGTGCCACCGACGTCACCACAGAAGCTTCAGAACTCGCCCACGCCGCCTCGACCATCTCAACCACTGGAGCGAGCCGGAGACCGCGTCACGGCCATACCGCGGCCATGACCTGGACACCCACGCGCCCGGCCTCTCCGGCCTATAAAAAGACCCCTGCGTGCACTCCTAGACTCACACCACTCCCCTCTCCTTCTCAGACAACCTCTCCGCCTCCGTCTCTTCCTTTCTCAAGCTGGCCGCCGACGCCCTCGACCGAGTCCGCCGCCTCGGCCATCGCTTGGTCCCAGCGAGCTAGGCCGCCCCCGCGTCGCCGCTTGCTAGAGGTGGACGAGGAGAAGCTCCTCCGCTGGACTACGCCCTCTCCGTCGCCTCCCATTCCTTCCTCGACGAGCCCTGCCGCCGCGCTCTTCTCCTCGCCGTCGGTAAGTCATGCGCCCAGGGTCGACGACGACGTACCGATTCGGTCTGGCAGCCGGGCCCCCTCTGTCAGCCTATTCTTTTTTTTTCTTTTTCCTGCTCACTCCCGCCCTGGACCGAAGTTGGGCTGGCGAGGCATGCGCCATATGGGCCGGCCAAGCCCCGTATTCCCGGCCCGTTTCCAATTCGGTCTATGTAGTTTTTTTAGAAACCCAGTTAACTTTTGTTAATTACTGCAAGAATAAAATTCAAATTCCTGGAGATTCATAGTTGCAAATTTAGCAAGTAAATACTTTGTGGAAAGCTTAGAATATTGCCTAGCCTCTGCAAGTGGTTTGAACCCACTTAGAATAATATTTTTAATCCAGCAAAAATAACAAAATAGGAGGTTTTTCACCTTAGAAAGATTATATCAAATCAAATAAAATTCATAAAAATATGAAACCAACTCTCAAAATCCATAATTAGTAACATGTATCTGTTTATAAGATTAGATCTCATATTTGAACCTTTTAGATAAAATACTAGATACCCATTGATAATTAAGCCTTTTCCTAACTTAGAAAATAGATAGAATTAATTTCTATGAATAGAAATTTTATGAATCCTCTGGTGCTAGACTACCACTTCAAATACCAATCATAATATACTTTACCTTGTTCAAGTTTATACTTGCAAGAGATATTTCACAATTCAAAGTAAATTAAATCCTCCCTTAAGTCACGAAAGTGATAATCCCATCTATATGAACTCAATTAAGTTGAAGCCACTCTCCATCGCATTCTTAGATAACTTTCCTTACCCTAGTATCCTTGATTGTTGAATGTGTGTGGTTTGTGAAGTGTTTGGTGATTGTATGCATTTATTTTTCCACGAGTAGACGACAAAGAGAGTAAGGAGAATGGATCCCGAAGTCCACCAAGAAATGGAGATGGAGTTCAATCAATCAAAGATGAAGAAGAAGGCTATTTTGACTTTGCCAAGCCAGGCAAGCCATCTTTTGAATCATACTCCAAATGCCTAGTTTTTCCTATTGCATTCTATTTGTTTTTAAGTAAATTGCATGATTGAATTGCTACTTTAGAATGATAGTTGTGTAGTGATAACTTGCTTAGCAAGAGTATCAAGCTGAGTTTATCCAATACCTCCTTAGTTGTAGCATCACTCATAGTAGTTGCTTAGCCGCTAATAAAACTGAAGTCATCTATAGGGGAACCCTATTTGACAGTGGTGACTTGAACTTGAAAGCTTGAATTAGAGACTACTCATACATGATGGATTTCTGAAAGAAAATAATCTTGACTAAGGACTATGGAATGTATTTCTAAATGATAATGAGTGATGTACTATGTGAGCCAACCATACCGTACGACCACATTACCCCTATATGGGAAGGGGCTTAGTCCGTAGCTTGTTTGCCCTAGTATGGGAGGCCTTGTATCATCCTTTATAGAAGTGCACCGTGCGCGGGTACTTCTGAACCGAGTGGAAATTCCATTCATCCGGCATCCCGGAGCGGGCAAAACTAGAGACGTCGGAACGGAGATGTCCGTGTCTCGGGCTCTAGGGAAGGATCCTGTACTAGAGTGAGCAAGTGAAAGAGTTTGTTTGATTATCTGAACCTCGCATACTTTGTGTATGACGAACCGTGGATTTCTCCCGGCAGATGTATCGAATCTTGTGGGTAAAGTGTACCCCTCTGCAGAGGTTTCAAAACTATTCGAATAGCCGCGTCCTCGGTTATGGACAGTTGGCAAGCTGTACTTGACTTTTGTCAAGAATGATAATAACTTATGGTGAACTTGGTGAATGACTTGACTTGACTTGACTTGACATTGATATTGACACACTTGAAGTTCCTCTTTAGATTGAACTTAGAGAATTAAATCTTCTTCTCTACTAATGAAAATTCTTGGGAAACAAAACTAGCTTTTTGCAAACAAACTTAGTGCTTAGTCCACCATATCAACCATGCATATATCTTTCATCACTTTGTTTCTAAGATGGTTTGCGAGTGCATCCAATGTACTCATGGCTGTGTCCCTGGCTATTAACTTGGCCAGACTTGAAGGAGCAAGATCAAGAAGGAAGGACTCATTGACGACTTTGCGAATTAGGCTCGTTTCCTACTGTCCGCTTTGCCTGTGCGGTTGAAGCTTGACAATATGGACCCAAAGTGTTATTCCGCTATGTGTTGATGTAATGTCAGGTTTGGTCTGTGCGACCACCTATGTAATCCCCTTTATTTACTATTAATGGCTATGACTGTGATATCAACTACGTTATGTAAATCACAACAATGATTCTGGGATTGTGATGGATTACATAACGGGCACTTCGAATTTGTTATAAATTCGGGGGTGTTACAATTACGCACTTTGCTTAAGGCGATAATCTGTTGCTTGCAACTTAATACCCAATGGTTGCTCGGACGACATCCGGAGGGTGGATTATTAGTCATATATGCAGTTGGATTATGGTCTATGTATTTTGTCGTAATGCCCAGAGTGAATCTCATAATGATCCTCATGACATATGTACGTTATCTTTATTCTATCAATTGCCCAACTGTAATTTGTTTACCCAGCATGTTGTTATTTATCTTATGGAGAGACACCACTAGTGAACTGTGGACCCCGATACAATTTCCTTTACATTGCTATACCGTTTACTTTACTCGCTTATTTACTTTCTTGCATACTATTATCTTTTACCACTCGATACGCTCAATCCTTTGTTTATAGCAAACCGGTGAGATTGACAACCTCATCGTAAGTTGGGGCAAAGTTCTTGGTTGTGTTGTGTGCAGGTTCCACGTTGCTGCTGGTGCAAAGGAAAGCCCTAGAAGAGGCGCCATATAAATTGTCCGGAGCTATCGCGAAGCTAGCGTGCATCAACCTTCTAAAGTTTGGCTTTCTCCTACTGGTTCGATAAACCTTGGTTTCACAACTGAGGGAAGACTTGCTGCTGTGCTCATCATACCTTCCTCTTGGGGTTCCCAACGGGGTGATATTTACACGCCATCAAGCATTTTTTCTAGCGCCGCGATCGGGGATTGAAGAAGAAGAAGCTCCAACGTCAACTACACGCCAGCATTTTTTCTGGCGCCATTGCTGGGGAGAAAGAAGATTTCTGCAAGGGGAGTCTCTCACGCTCAATCTTTTACTTTGTTATTGTTTTGCTTTATTTTATTTTTGCTTGCATCTTTTTATCAAAAACACAAAAAAATTAGTTCCTTTGATAGCTTGCATTCCGTTACTTTTACTTTTATTTCATTATGTTGTTCCCTAAGTATGCTTTGGAGGACCTCATAATAGGTAGTGGTTCTATAATTGGGAAAGGCAACATCGAGGAGTTCTTTAATCATGTTAGTATGCATCAAGATGTTGATGATAGATCTTTAGCTGAGCTTGCTCCTAGTTATGAAGTTGCTGCTGCTTATTTAGTTCACATGTTGGAGGCTAGGTTTGTTAACCTTAATCCTTTTATGCAACAAAAGTTTCTTAAGCTTCATGATATCGAAGACTCCAAAAAGAAAGATTTTATTTTGGAGACTTTGCGTAAAGAATTTAGAGATGTTGCTATTGAAGCTAGGAAAGTTTTTGAGCGTTTTAATATGCTTGGCTCACCTGTTACTGTTGTTTGTACAACCAAAGAAGACATCAAAGTACCAATACCTTGCAAACTTGTAGGATTGCATGAAGCTTTGGAAAAGAATTTTGATTGGATTTGTCCTAAAAACCCTTTTGATGAAAGTAGTGAACCCAAGAGTGTTCACAAGGGATCTTCAAAAACTCATTTGGATACAATACAATTTATTGTTGAAAAGACTTCTGCAATTGATTTTGATGCTTCATTGCTTGATATTACTTGATTTGCACTTTTTGCGCCTAGCTCAAAGGCGTTAAAGAAAAGCACTCTTGGGAGATAACCCAATGTTTTCTTTTCAGTACTTTTTCTTTTATTTGAGTCTTGTAAGTTATTAATACTGTAATGACCGCTCCTTATCATTTTTATTTTGTTTTTGTGCCAAGAAGAACCTCTAATTTGAGGGAGGTAAGATTTGGGGAAGTTGCTGTCCTGAAACAGATTTCTACGCTGCACCGTAAAAATTCGTGAAAATTCTCAGAATATCTTTTTGATCTGAAATTTCTTGAGTATATGCCCCAGGTTATATCCAAAGTTTCATTAGTTTTGTACTTTTCTATTTGAGCAACAGAAGGTCCTCGAAAAAATCGACCTTTGTCAGCAGTTTTGTTTTGACAGATTTCTACCACTATTTGTGTTTGCCTCTCGATCGCTTTCTTTTTGAGTTCTTTTGATCACGGAACTTTTAAGGAAGTTGCTACAGTAGTATATGCTTTATATGTGGTATATTTGAGTTTGAAACTGAACCAAAAGGGTTGATTTACTATCATGTTTATGCTAACGTTGCTAATAGAATTGTGTGATGTTTTATATGAAGGAAGTTTTCAAGTGTAGGGAATGGAGAGTGATGAGATGAGATGAAGTATGGACAAAATCTCAAGCTTGGGGATGCCCATGTCACCCCAAGAAATATCCAAGAGGTACAAGCGTCAAAGCTTGGGATGCCCCCGAGGCACCCCTTCTTCATCGGCAAAAATTAGGTCACCTTTCAACACACTATATTTTTATTGCTTCATATTCTATGTGTTTTTCTTGGAGCGTCTTTACTTTTGCTTTCATTTTTATTTCATTTTTTTTTCTGCAATAATTGTTTGGACCCCAACAAATTTCTTTTGGAGAAGTCGCACTCCATTTTTTATTGCCAAGAACACTCTATTTTTCACTCTTATCGTTCAACGAGTGTTCTCTTTTTCTACAACTGCGTTTAGCTTTGATTTTTCGCCTTGGTTTTTGTTCAGATCTTGTTATATCTTTGCATCAAGGTGTATTTAGACTACTGGTCTATGTTGGTTTTCATCAAAAGAGTTGTCTCAAAAAGGTTTGAATGGTGTTTGAAAAGAGAAAAAGTTTTCATGCAAAAAGTGGTACAAAAAGGAGCTTGTTTAGACTGCAGCTTAGACTTTTGCATGCCATGCTTCATGTCATTTTGATAGTATGCTTAGTAGTTTTTTCTGTAGCATGACTTGTCTCAAATGACTGAGATTGCTTAATGAGCCTTTGAAAAAAATCATGTGTTGTTTTTATTATATGGAAGCATTTTATTGTGGTTTTCTCCTTGATGCTCAATTTGGATTGACTTGGCGCATGCTTACAACATGTTTGACTCTAACAAGTCGCCATAAGCCTCTATGATCATTTGGTTTTTGACTTGTGATACCACTTTATGCTTCATTTGATGATGTTTTGTCGCTATGCATGATTATGGCCGTTATTGCTCTCTTAGTTGGTCGCTCCTAGTCTTTTGCTAGCCTTCATTTTGTACTGAGTATGAGCTCTACTCGTACATCCAACTCCCAAAATCTAAGTTTGCCAATGTGTGCACTATAAATTCCTATGTATGGTATTTGTAAGTCATTCCAAGTAAATTTTCATATGCTACCTTTCAAAAAACCCTTCAAAATACTTCTCATTTTGTGACACTGTTTTCAGCTCATGGGGACGTAGTGGTTGGATTTGCTATCTTCCATATTGTTTTATTCCAAAAAGAAAAAAAGAGAAAAAAAGAAAAGAAAAAAGGCACTCCTCCATGGTATGTGAATGTTGGTGGGCACCCGATGAATCAGTTAGCCATGGTTTGTGAAAGGAAAAGTGGGGAGGAGTGCTAAGCTTTATAAAAGAGCACCAAAGTGCCAATCTCTCTCTCAAAAACTTGCTTTGTATGGAAGATAGTAAGAACCCCATTGCCAGTCATTGACAAAGACAACCACCTCTCAAAACTAATTTTTTTTCTCTATTTCACAAATTAAAAGCTCTAGCACATGTTTAATCACTGCTTCCCTCTACGAAGGGCCTTTCTTTTACTTTTATGTTGAGTCTCCACCTTCTACCTTTATGCACTGTCTAAGAGAGCATAGTTGCCATTCCGAGTTTAATGTGCATAGTCCCAAAGTTTATCATTGATTGATTCATGATTATGGTTTTACTTGTTCTTAAATTATTTCTATCTAGTCGCCCTTTTAAACTTGAAGGTGTCCTATGCATTTTTGTTTTGCTATTCCATGAAGGACAAGCTGAAAACCACTTGCTATGTTGTGGGGTCCCCGGATTACCCATCCGGAATACCCGATATGCATACAATTCACGATCCCATGATTAGTGTGTCGTGAATCCACATATCCGAGTTGATAACAGAATTACATCATCCATTACATTAACGAATAATAAACTTACAACTGGTCACATGACCAAGCTCAGTAATGCCACGCAGGGCAAGTTCACAACTAAGCAGCGGATACCAAGCAGCGTTGATGACCCACGTCATGCCTACTACCCTACAGGCAACTAACTGGGAGACGTTCCTAGTTTGCACCGGCGTCGTCGTAACCGTCGTCACCTTCCTCGTAGTCTTCTTCATAGTCTGACCAAGTTAATAGCCAGGGACAAAGCCGTGAGTACATTTGAATTGTACTCGCAAACCATCTAAGGGAGAGAGTTTGATATGCAGTATGGTTGTAGCAAGGATAGGCTCTAGACTAGTTTGCTTTCTTTTGGAAAAACTCCTTTTTCTCGTGTCGATATAACATGTCTAGAACCATGTTCTACGACATCTCTATATCTTTGTTAAAAACATTTGGAAAACATTTTTGGTAAAATCTCTAGGAAGGGGGGGGACCCTTTTTATTTCATAAACCAGGTCAATCAAACATGACCATCATCATTTCCTCGGCAGTACCCTTCAAGTACTCCAAACTCCATCGTGCCACGGCAGTACCCTCCGAGTACTCCGTCCAGCACCCTTCTCCATTTTTCAGAAACCACTTTACAAAACCAAAACCGACATTGGGCAATGTAGTGATCTTTCCAACCGTCCATGACCGAGGACTCGGCTTATTCGAATAGATTTACACTCTGCAGAGGTTGTACACTTTACCCACACCATCCGAATACTTATCGTGTGGGCATCATCCCCGCATAGCATCCTATGCCACGACAAGCACCCGACCAAAGCCTTTTGCTTATCTACCTTAGAACGAGGACCTGCCCTATGGAGTATGTACCTCCCCGGCACACCCTGGCAGTCTACCTCCACGTTCGAGCGTAACTCCGGTGCCACGGCGGGAGACCCATAGTGTCTTCCGGCGGCTCGGGATATGCCGTGATATGTGTTTCCTCTTTCCTGAGGACAACCCGGATTCTGGGGTACCGCGTACCCTTATGTAGTTTTGAGGTGCCCCATACCAAAGCAAATAAACTACGAGCTAAGCCCCGTCCCATACCAGGGTAATATGGTTGCACGGGTTAATTGTTCCGAACACTACAAAGAAACACCAATGTTTTTCTTATGAAACCAAACTTGCCTCCAACTCCAGGATGTTCATCCCCACCTCATTTTCAAACTCATTTTTAGAATCCATCATTGGAATAATTTCCTATTCCAAGGTTTTCGAAGACCTTTTTCGAAATCTTAATTTGAGTGTTCCCACCCTAGAGTTTTTGCTCCACTACAAGGTTTTCCAAAGGCTATGATGCTAACCATCATGCCACTAACCCAGGTAATAAGTGAGTGTCAAGAGGGTGTCATCCATGAGGATGATAGCAAATGACTTGTGGAGCCAAGTCGCCAATAATTGCTACTTGGAGACAATAGCAATGTAAAAACATGCATCTTTGTAAACATTTATAAACCTGCAATAAGTAAAACTAGGATTAGGTATGCAACAAGATTAGATGGCTTGCCTTGGTCAGCTATGTCCCTAGACTTCTTCTTTTAGAAATCTCATATTGCTCCTCTTCCTCTTCTGCACTTTCAAGATAGTCCTCTTCCTCTCCGGTGGCGTTTGAGTCTAACGTCGCGAAATAAAATAAAGCACACCATCATCACGCATGCATTCTTACAAGAAAATAACTAAGAACACAAATAAACGCACAACCAGGCAGTGAATATGAAAACATTTAGGCCTACAATATTAATTTCTATTTGACTTGCCATTTTAATTATCTAACAAATTTTAGTGTGGGCAATCAGTCAAGGGACTTGATTAATAAGCACACATCCTCAAGGACACAACCAGAGGGTGAAAATCATACCTACATGTGTACAACATTTGTGAGAAATCTAAGGAAAAGGTTTCATTCCAATTTAACTAATTAAGCTATTTTTAAAAGATTTAACAAGCAATTAAAGCTTTTTTTAGGCATTTAAAACACAAGCGGGCATACATAGATCATAATCATGCAAACTAGACACTAACAGATAGCTAACATCAATAGGAACTCAGCAAAATTGGATTTGCAATTTTCTGGGTTTAAGAGAATATTCTAAGATTTATCTAGTGCAAACAATTCCTGTTTCAATGATAAATCTACCAGAAATTCATACATGTTCAGAAAAATCTAATATTTGGTCACAAGCAAGTAGTTATATTACATGACCAAGGAAAACTGGCCTCACTAAAAAAATACTCCATAGGTAAGGATTTAAAAATCCCTAAAGTCAGATCTGGTGTTTTCTTACGAAGCATACTATGTAAAACATACAGATCCATTTGCATTCAACCCAGTGACATTTGAAAGGCCTAACAAAATTTTACACTACAATACTTGATTCACTCCAAAATAATGTTTGGAACACCCGATATAGATTTATTAGTGGAAAGGGCAAATTAAGCAAGATTAAATACTAGAAATAATCTATACAAAATTTTAGTAAAGTGATGGTTCTGCATGTTAGGAAAATGGACCTGGAACTTGTGAAAATTTACATTTTAGGGTGTTGATTCATTTTCCATTTTTATTTGAATTAAAAACAAACTGCATACAAACAGATCAATAAATGAATAAAGGGTTCTAAAAAAAAGATTAAGGGCTGGATTTCTATACGGATCCGGCCAGTGCAGCGCAGGGCCGGCCCTTATGGTGGCCACGAGAGGGAGCGAGAGGCCTGGGGCAGGCCGAATCGTTACCTTGCCAATCGATCGGGATCGGAGTGCCTGGGGGCAGCCTCGTCGGCGCGTTGTCGGCGGCGACCAAGATAGACGGCGGTGTCCGCTCCGACGAGCCACAGGAGGACGGCGATCTCGCCGGTGAGGGCTACAGGGAACGCATGGACGCGCCGCAAGGTCCAGGAGAATCAGGGGGAGGTCTTCGACCATCTGAGGTCTGTCGGGCATGCGGGAGGTGGCTGGAGCATGGTGGTCGATGGAGGCTCGCAACGGCGGATGGAAACGAGCATGACCTGATGGTTTCGATGGTCCAGGGACAAACAGAGAGAGGGAATGAGTCACAGGAGAATAGGGAAAGCTTGAGGAATAGATAGAGGAGCGAGAGGAGGAGTCTGCTGCGGTCCCAACGGGGTGCCGCCCACGGCGGTGCTCTGGTTCGAGTCGGACAGGGAGAGAGCGAGGTAAGCTGAGCCTCGGTCTGGGCACATCTCAGAGGGAGTAAGTGCTGGTGCGAGTGAGGGAGATAGAGAGGAAAGCCAGGGCATGCTTAAGAAGGCAAACGAGCTCTGCCAGCACGCGGCGCCCGTTGTCTGGCCATGGAGCGCAGCGAGCACGGACAGGAGGAAGCAGACAAGGAAAAGAGGTTGGTCTGCGCTAGAGAGTCAAGGGGAGTGGGGCTAGTCCGATGGCGAGAGGATAGGTCAAGAGGAAGTCGGTCGGCTCGGGGAGAGAAGGCCGAACTCTCGCCCGCCAGGTGTTTGTTGAAACGACGGCCATCAGGACGCGGTCGGTAGGGGCTGATAGAAACAAGACAAAGTGTCGGGCGGGCTCTGGAAGGGTCAAGGGTGCATAGAGGAGGGTAGTGGCGCGGTGGCTTGGACAGAGGGGCTCGCTTTAGAGTTCGAGCATGCCATCGGCGTCCAAGCAATGGAGAAAGGGAAAAGGGCCTAGGGCTGCCCATAGAGGCTGATAAACGAGTCAGGATGTCGGGTGCGGGTACTTGTACACGGCTGTCTACTGGTTGTGGGAGATAGGAGAGAGATGGAGGCATTGGCAAACCCTTGCCAATATTTGACATAGCCGGCCACTTCCATGCTTCCAAGAAAAAGAGGACAAGTGAGTGGTGTTTGAAAAAGTGCTGAACGACCGAGACAGAGAGAGAAATATGCTAGAGTGTTTGATGTGGTGGTAAGGTGGCACTTTAAAAAAAATTAGTGACTAAGGGATATATATGGGGATCAATGCATGTATAGAACAAATTTATGTGTTCATAGATCATAGAGGTTTACTTTGATGAGGTGAAGATGGTGTCCAGGTTTGAATCTTATTGCAATTTGACGTCGATCAACTTCTGTGAAATATGTCCAATTCTAAATGAAACTTGGATTTAAGTAGACTTTGAAAATTTTAGAGGAAAGATGAGATTTTGAGTTAAAAAGGTTCTACTTGCAAAACAATGCTTTTGTAGAATTTTCTAAAAAAAATACTTGACAAAGAAAAAAGTGTAAGAAACGGTATGGCTGCAATTACCATGCATTTTGTAAACTTAAAAAAAGGAATTTTTTTATATAGAAATCATTTGCAAAGGGAAATAGAATGATATAGAAGATGGATCACATTTCCCAAATTTGTTTTGTAAGAAAAGCTTCTGAAAAAGAACTTGCTTAAACTTCGAAATAGTTTTGTAGAAGGAAAAGAGAATAAAGAATATACGGCCTAGGGTTGTAGGAATTGGAGAGATAGATCCATTTGAATGATGATGAGGTCTTATCTGCCTTGGGAATATTTTTAAGAGTACGGTTCGGTCTCTGAGCTAATAGTCATGAATCCAAGTGAATATTGGATTGTAACCGTTTATGAGAAGAGAAGAGAGAGATTAATTATTTTAGGATGATCTTGGAAAGATTATAGAAGCAGAGATAAAGATTATGATTCTGAGATAAGGTTTGGTCACGTGGTCAAACAGATCAGAGCTAGATATAGATGAATCTTATTGCAAAGGGAATCAGAGCCAAGTGGGATTTTTTTTTAAAGAAAATCGACACAAACTCTCTTATAAACCTTGGGTAGTACTCCCAATTTTTTTTCCGGAGATAGGAATAATATCAAAGAGGTATTCTTCCCATTTGCGCTATTGTTGAAAATAGGAAAACAGATGTCAAAATACTTTTATAAAGGATATTTGTAAAATGGAGTGAGTGGTCACATAGAGTGAACCCCATTCCCGATTTTTGATAATCTTGTATTTTGAAAATAAATACTCCTTTCATAAGAAATAGAGTTTTAGGGTTTTTTTTATAGAGAGAAAAACATAAAAATACATTTTTCTTTGGAGGGTAGACTAGAGATAATTTTATAAGAATATCCCCACTGGCATTTTATACTTTGATGTGCTTTAGATAGGTTAGGCCACATGCCTACCTGTGGATCATATTTGCACACAAGCAACTCAATTTATAGTCAAAAATGATCACACCAGGTCAACTCATCACACATAGTCAAATATTAGCAACTGATCAAGCATCTCTAGATCAAGGGCTGAGCAAGTGATCAATAATGATCATGCCATGGTGAAGTTAAAAAGAGTTTCAGATTAGAGAGTAAAGCTTTTGTAAATATTTTCAGCAACAAATGGAGACATAGAAATCTCCTTTATCAAGTTTTCTCAAAGGTGTTTGAAATCCACTTATCAAATATTTGTAAAATAGTAGTTTTCAAAATAGTGGGATCATCCCCATAAATTTTATAAATAAAAGGTTTGGAAAACCTTTGTATCAAGACAAATCTTGGGTCTTTGTTTTTGGAGAAAGTCAAATCATTTGAAATAGGAGAAGTCGCCAAGATAATGGTTTTGTCAAATAGCTAGCAGTATTTTTTTTAAAGGATCACAATGGTACATGGGTTGTGTTAGCTCACAATCTTGTTCAATGAGTCAACTAACACAAGAAAGGTTAACACAAAATCAAAGCAAACATGCATGAAATTTCATTTCATTTGATTAAGCACAAAAAGTTTTTGTTGGCCCTCATTTTTGCATTACCAAACTCTGTTTAAACAGGGTTATAAAAAGTGGGGTGTTACATATGTTTTTCCATATGATTTGAACACACACTTGACTTTCAATGTTTCATTATTCATGATCTTTCTTTTGTGTTAGTTTTCATGTTATAACATGGTTGCTAAGTTTTTATTGTCAAGATTATGTCTCTTATGCCCATATTTTAAGTACTTTGATCCCAGCACTCAATGCTTTACATCGTTGATCAAGATTGTGATGGTGCATGTCACCTCAAAAATTATTCTTTTGTTATCACTTACCTACTCGAGGACGAGCAGGAGTTCAGCTTGGGGATGCTTGATACGTCTCAAACGTATCTATATTTTTTGATGCTCCATGCTTGTTTATACACCATTTGCTTTGTGTTTTGTTATACTTCGTGGCATTTTTATTGATTTTATGGAACTAACCTACTAACGAGATGCCACAGTGTCAGTTCCCTGTTTTTTGCTGTTTTTGTGTTTCAGAAAAGCTACACAGGAAATATTCTCGGAATTGGACGAAACAAAAGCCAAACCTCCTATTTTTACCGAAGCTTCACGAAGACCGAAGATGAGACGGATGGGGGCCAGGGGCCAGCCACACCATAGGGTGGCGCGGCCCAGCCCATGGCCGCGCCACCAGGTGGGGAGGCCACCTGGCCCACCTCCTGACGCCGCCCTTCCGCCTATATATTCCCCTCGACGGGAAAAACCTAGGGCCCCGATCAATTTTCCTCGAAACATACTGCAAGCCGCCGCCTTCGTCGACGCGAGATTGGGAGGATCCAGGAGCTCTTCCCGGCACCCTGCCGGAGGCCTTCTCCACCACCATGGTCGCCTCTGGAGTAACGTGTGAGTAGTCTACCTTGGACTACGGGTCCATAGCAGTAGCTAGATGGTTGTCTTCTCCACCATGTGCTTCATGTTTAGATCTTGTGAGCTGCCCTACATGATCAAGATCATCTTTGTGTAATTCTACATGTTATGTTTGTTGGGATCCGATGAGTATTGGTACTATGTTAAGTTGATATGCTAAATTATATATCTTTATGTTATCTCTATGTTGTTTATGATCTTGCATGCTCTCCGTTTGACGAGGGGTTAACTCGACAAATGTCCTAGATGAAGGACTTAGGATCGGGGGAAATAGGGCATCAGATAAACTCGAAGGTAAAGTCAGTCAAACAAGGTGGCTATGAAAGTAAACGTGGGTGTAAAACCTAGCTTGCCTTCAATCTGTCCCACACCGTCCCCTCCTGGCCCCTATATATAGATGGCCAGGTCTCGAGGATCGGGTGGGATCCGACACAGATTACAATATCGACATATGACATGAACTCGTATTTCGACTAGTATTACAATTGGGCCTAACTTAACGGGCCTCAGGGGTACTCAACCGACGGGCTCTATTATATATACCCTTGTCAGTAGCCCCCAAGATTCTACCAGAATTGCAGATTCGGGTTGAATCTCAGATCTTCAATTCTTCGACTTGATCAATACTTGACTTCTTCAAATCTTGAAATCTTCGACTTGGTCTTTCGACCTATCTTTTTGCTATGATATCTCGCAAGGGGTTTTGATGAACAAGCCTGACAACTCTGACGGATCAAGAGGCCAGTTAACTGCCGGAATAGATACTTGTCACCTACTTCAAATTCAATCCCCTTGGACTTGAATTCGGGAAACCGGTCAAACCCATTTTTTTGCCGTATTTAGGACTTACAAAAAATAAATCCCAATGGTTCTCAGGGTACCCAGTGCGTCCACCAGGATTTTTCTTCGCGTCATAGACACGGATATATATCAGCAGAGCGCATCCATGTGCGTATACTGGGCCACACAGGACGGATCCTGGGGTCTTACTTTCGTGATATATTTCAATCATGGCATTCGAGTTAGGTCGCGATGACGCAACTCGAGAATCATATGTCGCAGCCTTGTTTGACTGTTCCAACATGTCAAATATTCGGGTTATTCCACCGTACCTTAATTGATAAAACTCCCTCCCGATGGTAGTAGTGATATTTTCAAAGTTTCTTTTGCATCCTTTCCTCCATTGTTCGTTTATAAAACATCATCGGGTGCGCGCCCAGCGCTCCCGATGGTAGTAGCCCCCGAGGCTATAGTTGAAAAACTTATTTCGAGTATAGGCTCAAAGACAATATGCCTTCTTTCATGTCATGAGATCATAACGCGACTCAATAATATCGTCGGCTTCCTTGATCTTCCCTTATACAAATTCACCATATCGAACCATCTTCTGAATGTTCATCTTACTAGTGTCCACTGCTATCATAGTCTTCACTTCTTGTTACCCGCACTTTTCTGACGTCATTAATACAATTAATCTGTTTGTAATTATCTCTTGATTTTGACCGTTACCCATGGGCAGTGCGGTAATTTTGCAATTTCTCTGCCCGTTAGTGGGCTACCGTTTCCGCTCCTTGCGCCATGTCTCAGCCCACGTTCCGTTACCAGGAGGCTATATAAGGGGAGAGTGGGGGAAATCACTGTTTACCAGTTCATTGCTTCCGCCGTCGCCATTGTTGCAATCTTTGCGCACCTCATATCTCCTGCATAGCCCCCGTGCGCAAATCGTAGATGCGCATGAAGCATCTGGCGTAGAAGAACAAGATGACAAAGGGGAAAACTGCGAACGCCGCGACCAATTGGGTGCCTTCTGTTTTCACGCAGAAGGATCTGGGCAAGGCCCGAGCTGATGGCCTCATCTCCGATGACGATCAGGTCATCTTCCCGAGCACCGAACGGGTTCCCAAGCCCAAAGATGGCTTTCGGGTGATGTTTTTCGCCTTTCTCTTGCGTGGTCTTTCCCTTCCTGCCCACGAGTTCCTTCGTGGGCTCCTTTTTGTTTATGGTGTGCAGCTTCATCAGCTCACACCAAATTCCATTCTGCACATTGCCTGCTTTATAACTCTTTGTGAGTCATTTTTGGGGATCCATCCCCACTTTCTTCTTTGGAGATCCATCTTTCGGCTCCGCCCCAGTGTCTCATTATCGAAGAAACCTGAACTGGGTGGAGCTTGTATCTCTATCCATGCTGAATCGCAGTATTTGGAATTTTCCATGGCTGCCTTGGTACAGGGTTGGAGAACTAAATGGTTTTATATCAAAGACCGAAAGGTCTCTTCTTCCGACGAATACGGCATTGCTCCATTTGATGCTTCCCAGGAATTGAAGAAATTGGCTTCGTGGGACTCGCCTCCCAACAATGCTGAGATGGAGGAAGTCAAGCCACTTCTGGCCCGCATCCAGGAGCTGAAGGGTGGTAGAGGAGGTGCACTGTCGGGTAGTCAACTCATGGCGTTTTTTCTACAACGTCGAATTCAGCCCCTGCAGCATCGTCTCTCCAAATTATGGACATATTCTGGCTTGGAAGATCCTTCTCGAGTATCCGAAGATCTCATGGAGAAGAAGGATCTCGACAAGCGTGTGAGAGCTCTTACTACTCTCACCAAGGATCATGAAGTTGCAGATTTAGCCGCTAGCTACTTCGACTCCGAGCATCCCTTGCCTGCGGTATGCTTTGCTGTCTTTATTCGCCTTGTTTTTCTCTTATCATTGTTTGCCTTGTAACTCTCTTGTTTCTTGCCCTCCTCTCCCAGAGGGAGGGGCCATTCGAAATGTGCCTGTCTCCGCGGCCTCTGAAGCCCCCAAGGCTGAGGACATCCAAGATGGAGACGAAGACGACGATTCGCTGGAAAGGACCAGCTCAACGATGTCACCTCCTCCTGCGCTTTCTGAAGATCTTGGCGTTGACAAGAAGAGGAAACGTGTCGAAGAGTTCACTTTGTCGAGTGCCTCCGCTCATAAAACTGTGGCCGGGAAAACCTTCACGCCAGAGGGCGACATAGAGCTTTTCGACCTCATGGACTCGTGAGTGTCCTTCTGCTTTGTTTTCATATATTATCTTTTTCCTGTCGACTTCGATAAATGACTTTTATCTTTTGCTTCTTTTCTCAGTGATGAGGAGAACCCGAAGAGATTTGCTGCTGCCGGCCCTATCACTGATACTCCTGTTGTCGACGAGCCACCGTCACAAGAGGTCGATCCAGCAGCGAAATATCCAAAAGCTCCGAAGAAGCCTATGAAGAAGGTAGTCACTGTTCGTAGTTCTAAGCGCTTGAAGAAATCGTCCGACGCCGGTGCTACTCTTGAGGCCCATCAGTCCACAAGCTCTTCCGACGATGTGCGTGATCATGCTGGTATATTTACTTCTACTTTTGCGTGTTGATACTCACATCCTATTTTCTGGACAGAACTTGATGAAGAAATTTGTCGCCTTGGGCAATGAATGTGTCGAGTACCTGAAAGCTGCTAAGGCCTCCGAGGGTAAATTTCTTTTCTTATATTTGCTTGTCTTGTATGCCTTTCTTTGCTTGACTTTTCTTTCCTCTTTGATGAACTGCAGATGCTCTAGCAATAGCCAATGCTCGCATTTCGTCACTGGAAGCTGAACTCGAAGCTTCCAGGAAAGCTTTTGACACCGCCACTGCTGCCAAGGTCAATGCTGAGAAGTCTACTAAATCAGCACTGGCTAAGGCGAAGAAGGCGGAAAAGGCCCTGACTGATGCCAACAAGGAGCACCTCCAGCGAGAACAGGCTATGGCTGAGCGGCTGAATACGATGTCTGCTGCTGCTGGAGGTACATACTATACCTTTCTTTCCTTTTGTTGATTTGCTCACTCTCTTATGCTTGCTGATTTATTCCTTTTCTGCTGTTTTTTTGTTTCCTTGGTTTTGTAGAATACACTGAAGTGTCTGCGTCAACTTTGCAACCAGACGACGATCCTCTCTTGGCTGCAGTTAGCTTGCTAGAAGCGAACTGGATATCCGTCCAGGAAATCTTCGAGTTGGTTAACCGCGTGCTTACGTGGATCTTTGTCGGGTTCTGGCCCAAGCAAAAGGCAGAGGTGCTAGATTTGAAGAACCTTGCCAAGGCCTTCGACACCCCTGAAGACCCCATACTTGTTATGAAGGGCCTCTCCTTGAAGCGAGGTGCCGAGGGGGCCATTGCGTTTTCGTATGCACATGGTGAGGAAGTTAACTGGGAGAGGGTGAGCTCTTCCCACGGCCGTCCCCATTTAGAGATGAAGGCTTTCTTCGAGAAGGCTAAAAGGTATGCGCCAGGCATCATGTCGATGATTTCTCCCTCGGCGGCTTCCGCGACCGGTACTACGCCAATTTCTTCGACTCCGGCGACCAGTGGATCTGTGCCTCCTCCCGATGCTGGTGCTGCTTCTGCTACGCCTACTTCTGCTGCGGATCGTGAGGCCGAGGTGGCGTGGACTTGGCCTCCTTTTGTAATTTTTAGTTTTACTTTGATGTTGTAAAACTCTTAGTCATATGTAACCCTGAGAACTTTAGTCAGAGGGTTTGCAGTTTTGTAAATATTTCTTCTTTTGCAAAATATTGTGTTCAGTTTAGTCTTCTGAGATGCTTCGCTTTTCTTTTCTTTTGGCTTCCAGCCTATGCGTGCTGGTGGATCGCCGGGTCGCGATCAGGCTCCATCTCCTGCCAACATTGTCGACTCCGGAGCTTCATTGCCTCCTCGTCCTTCTTGCCAATATGCTGAGTATTCCTCAACGATTTCAGACCTTGAGAGCCGCTTGTCTTTGGCGAAGCACCAAACGCAGACGGCTATGGATAAGACCAGCAAATCTTGCGGGTTTATGAAACAGATATCCATTCTTGAGGATAAGGTTTTGGGTCTGATGGCGAAAATCGTGCATCTCGAAGAATGCGACTCCTTCCTCATCGGTATTGTCGAGTCTGTTTGTGAGATGTTGCAATGTGAGGTTCCTTGTGGCTTCTCTTGTTTCCTTTTATTCCACTACTGCCGTCTAATATCTTTTGTTGTCTTAGGTACTTGTCTGGACTTTGCTGCTGAAGCACGTTGGGTTGCTGAGCGAAATACAGCTCTGGAGAAGGCATCAGAGGGGATCGATAGTTTGTGGTCCGATCCTCGACGCCGTCGTGCTATTGTGCTTCTTCAAGATCGTGCTCAGCATATTGGAGAGGCAGTTGATGGTTGTCAAAGATCTCTGATAACCATGCATTCTGTCATGCTTCCTCGCAATCTTCTTCCTGGAAGCTTTCCATTGTTACTCGATACTTTGAGATCGAGTCAGCGAGTTCATCGGCTAATAGAGCTGAACTTGGTGGCTGGAGCCAATTTTGCTCTTGGGTGGGTGCGTAAGTGGCATCCAAGGCTTAATTATAGTTCCATGTCACTGAGTTATCCTCCAGGCGGAGCTAGTTTCCGAGTTCATCTGGAGAATACCCTGCAGCCTGCCAGAAGGATTATAGCTAGGCTGTTGCTACTTGTTGATGGCTCCAGTAAATTAGCTGATGGCGACCAGTTGACATGGAAGCAGACTGTCCTTGTGCGTGGTGGATAACCAGCCCGTTGGGAACCCCAAGAGGAAGGTATGATGAGTATAGCGGCTAGTTTTCCCTCAGTTAAGAAACCAAGGTTTAATGTCGGTCAGGAGAGGAGAGACAGTGACGACTGAAGGTGATGCTTGCTAGTTTGCGACAGCTGCGGATAATTTATATATGGCACCTCGTCCAAGCTTTGCTTGCTAGCTGCAATGTGGAACCTGCACACACACAACCAAATACTTTGTTCCCAACTTGCGATGAGGTTGTCAATCTCACCGGTTTGCTTGGAACAAAGATGATGAGCGTATCGAGTGGAAAACAATATAGTATGCGAGTAAAGTAAACAGTACGAGTAAAGTAAACAAGTGATAGCAATATGATGGAAATAGGACCGGGATCCACAGTTCACTAGTGGTGTCTCTCCATAAGATAAATAACACATGCTGGGTAAACAAATTACAGTTGGGCAATTGATAGAATAGAGATAACGTGATATGTCAAGAAGATCACTATGAGATTTACTCTGGGCATTACAACAAAATACATAGACCGCCATCCAACTACATCTATGACTAATAATCCACTCCCGGGGATATCAATCCGAACACCCCAGTAGTATTAAGTTGCGAACAACAGATAATTGCATTAAGCAAAGTGTGTAATGTAAACAAAGCATATGCCCTTGAGCATATGAATGTTGTTTTCTCCCTAGTAGCAACAGCACATCTACCACCTTAGAGGTTTCTGTCACTCCCCGAGGTGAAATAGAGGCATGAACCCACTATCGAGCATAAATACCCCCTCTTGGAGTCACTAGCAACTACTCGGCCAAGATAGCTACTAATAACGGAGAGCATGCAAGATCATAAACAACATAGAGATAACAAAAGATAATATTCAGTACAGCAACTTAATCATAAACACCAATATTCATCGGATCCCAACAAACCAAACATGTAGAATTACATAACGGTGATCTCAATCATGTAGGGCAGCTCATGAGATCTAAACATGAAGCACATGGTGGAGGAGACAACCATCTAGCTACTGCTATGGACCCATAGTCCAAGGTAGACTAGTAACTCATCGCTCCGGAGGCAAGCATGGCAATGAAGAAGACCTCCGGTGGCAATTCCCCTCTCCGGCAGGGTGCCGGGAAGAGCTTCTGGACCCTCCCAATCTTCGGGTCGACGGCGGCGGTGGATCGCGATGTGTTCTGGAAAATTGATCGGGTACTTAGGTTTTTTCCATCGAGGGGTCTTTATAGGCGAAGGGGCGATGTCAGAGGTGGGGCCAGGCGCCCTCACGCGGGGCCCGCGCAGCCAGGGGGCTGGCCGTGCCACCCCTGCGTGTGGGGCCCTGGTGGCCCCCCTCCTACTCCTCTTCGGATCTCTGGAAGCTTCCGGGTAAAATAAGACTTCAGGAACTTGTTTCGTCCAATTCCGAGAATATTTCCTGTGTATCACTTCTGAAACACAAAAACAGCAGAAAACAGGAAACTGGCACTGTGGCAACTCGTTAATAGGTTAGTTCCGGAAAATGCATAAAAGTGCCACTAAGTGTAACGAAACAATAGGCAAATGGTGTAAAAACAAGCATGGAGCATCAAAAATTATAGATACGTTGGAGACGTATTAAGCATCCCCAAGCTTAACTACTGCTCGTCCTCGAGTAGGTAAGTGATAACAAAAGAATAATTTTTGAGGTGACATGCACCTACACAATCTTGATCATATATGTAAGCATTTGTGAGCTGGGATCATAAGAACTTAAAACATGGGCATGAAGATATAATCATGACAATAAGAACTTAGCATCCATGTTGTAAACATGCAAATGAACACAAACAAAAGATCATGATAATGAAACAATGAAAGTCAAACGTGTGTTCAAATCATATGGAAAAACATACAAAAGGTTTTCAGCTTGTCCTTCAAAGAGAGCAAAACATAAATGCATAGGACACCTTCAAGTTTAAGAGGGCGACTAGATACAAATAATTTAAGAACAAGTGAAACCAATCATCATGAATCAATCAATGAACTTTGGGACAATGCATATCACACTAAGAATGACAACTATGCTCTCTTAATGGTGCATAAAGAAAGAAGGTGGTGACTCAACATAAAAGTAAAAGAAAGGCCCTTCGCAGAGGGAAGCAGTGATTGCAAGTTTTATAACCTTCAAAAATTATGGTACTTACCGGCTTTGAGCTCTCATTGCCCCCATCATAAGCATCTTGAATGGTTAAAGTTAATGCGAGAACAATTATGATGCATATGCTTGACAAATCATAAGTTGAAGACCTCGTGCCCCGTGAATATGAGTACCCAAACCTCATGCTACTTTACTTAGAGTCCCAAGCAAGGCTCTTGTCATTGTAAGTATATGCATATTATTGAGAACCGCCAATGGGGTACCTCTGTGCCCGATGACATGGAACAAGCCCACACCAAAATGACAGGACAAGCAGACAATGAACACCTCGACATCTCTTTTATTTGCCTTTTGTTTAGCTTTTTATTGTGAGATGCGTCGTCGAATGTTCACCATGGGTATGCTGCAAATTTCCACCATGAATTATGCATGGCTTAGATTGGCGGCCCGGCGTTTCCCTAACACATATACAAACTCCATGATCCCCACAAGATTTCCAATTCATTTCACACCGCGGGCATCCATAAACAAAAGATCACGATATCAACTCAAATAAGAAGTGCAATGTTGAAAGCTTGCCCCATGACAGTATGGATGGGCTAGAATCCAACTTACAACTTGCAAGCATAACAACTCAACATAAGAGACCACAATGTCAAATTTTTAAGAACAGGAAAAAGTAAAGTGTGCCTTCCGGTTCGTGAGAGCTTTACTGACCGAATTTCGCATAACACTGGTAAGAGTTTAATTTGAAGAGAAAATAAAAGCAAGTCAAATTTACTTGGAATAGCAAATTGCTAGTAGGTATGTATGGTGGACACTTTGGAAGACTTTGGCTTTTAGGAGTTGGATGCACGAGTAGAGCTCATACTCAGTACAAGGCGAGGGCTAGCAAAAGACTGGGAGCGACCAACTAAGAGAGCAATAATGGCCATAATCATGCAAAGCGACATTAAAATAAGCATAAGATGGCATCAAAAGTCAAAAACTAAATGATCATGAAGGCTATTGGCGACTTTGTAAGAGTCTAACATGTGTGAGCATGCGCCAAGTCAACCCAAATAAAGCATCAAGGAGAAAACCAAAATAATGCTTCCATACAATAAAAACAACGCATGATTATTTCAAAGGCTCATTAAGCAATCTCAGTTATTTGAGACAAGTCATGCTACAGCAAATCCACTAAGCATACTATCAAACAGACATCAAGAATGACATGAAAAAGCCTAAGCCGCAGTTTACACAAGCTCCTTCTTGTACCACTATTTTGCACAAAGCTTTTTCTCTTTTCCAACACCATTTGAAATTTTTATAAACACCTCTTTTGATGAAAACCAATAAAGATCAGAGGCAAAAATACACCTTGATGAAAAGATATGACAAGGTCTGAACGCAAATCAAGGCAAAAACGAAAACCAAAAGCAGTAGCAGCAAAAGAAGAACACTCAATTTTTAATAAGAGTGAAAACTAGAGCGTTCTTTGCAAATGAAAACGAGACAACTTCTCCAAAAGAAATTTGTTGGGGTCCAACCATTTATTGCAGCAAACAAACAAACTAAACCAACTAAGAAAACTAAAACAACTGACGCTCCAAGAAAAACACATAGTGCATGAAGCAATAAAAATATAGTGTTTTGAAAGGTGACCTAATTTTTGCCGATGAAGAAGGGGTGCCTCGGGGGCATCCCCAAGCTTTGACGCTTGTACTTCTTGGATATTTCTTGGGGTGATGCATGGGCATCCCCAAGCTTGAGCTTTTGTCCATTCTTCAACTCATCTCATCATTCTCCAATCCCTACACTTGAAAACTTCCTTCATACAAAACTAAACACAATTCTATTAGCAACATTAGTGCAAGCATAACATATAATCAATCCTCTATTTGCTTCAGGTTTCAACTCAAAACCACCACATATATAGCAAATACTACTGTAGCAGCCTCCCAAAAAGTTCTGTGATAAAAAGAACTCAAAAGAAAGCGATAAAGTGGCAAACACAAATATTGGCAGAAATCTGTCAAAACTGAACAGCTGACAAAGGTCGAATTTTTGAGGGATTTTCTGTTGCTCAAATCAAAAAGTGTTCAACTAACAAAAGTTTGGATATAAGCTGGGGCATATGCACAAGAAATCTCAGGTCCAAAAGATAAACAGAGATTTTTCACGAATTTTTACGGTGCAGCACCAAAAACAGTTTCAGGACAGCAACATCCCCAAATCTTTACCTCACTCAAATTAGAGGCTTCTCTTGGCACAAAAACGAAATAAACAAGATAAGGAGCGGTCATTACAGTAGTAATGACTTCCAAGACTCAAATAAAAGAAAAACTACTGAAAAGAAAAAACATTGGGTTATCTCCCAAGAGTGCTTTTCTTTAACGCCTTTGAGCTAGGCGCAGAAAATTGCGAATCAAGTAATATCAAGTGATGAAGTGCTAGGATCAGCACGTGCCTTACGTCTCCCTTTCTTACCTTTGCTCTTGACTCTAGGAAAGACATGGTTATTGCACGGTGGAGAGGTAAATGTTATATTGCCTTTTCCCACATCGATGACGGCGCCCAGGAGCTTCAGAATGGATCTTCCAAGTGTGATTTGTCCTTTTCCTACGCATTCAATAACAAGATAATCAGTAGATATCATTCTTCCTAGGACTTTTGTAAAGACTCCTTCAGCTATTCCAAGGGGAAATATAGTGGCATTGTTAGTAAGAGAAATTTCTTCTCCTCCCTCAGAAAGCTTCCAAAGGCTCAAAGATTCATAAACATCCTTTGGCATGAGACAAAATTCAGACATAATATCGCAACGAGCATGAAAAGTTTCACCACTAATGGTGATTTTTATCGTAGGATACCAACTCGAAGGTTCAGTATTTGTTGGCACATAATCAAAATGCTGGCGCAAAGTATTGTAGCAAGAATTCAAACTAGCAGTGCGAGTCTCAAGAGTATTAAGTCTATTAAAAATGCACACAAGAGAGGAATCAAAATAGGTTGGCATGCTATAAATTGTAATCAACTTTTTTATAATATTGAAGGCTTGATCTCCATCACAATGAAGGAAATCTCCTTCTGCAGTAGCATCCAAAGCATATCTATAACGAAGAGAAAGTCCAAAGTAAAAGCTACTAAGAAGCAAACTCAAAGTCATTTTAGGTTCAGTTTTTTCATGCCAATCGTAAATTCTAGACCAAGCATCTTTAAAGCTTTCCTCATCTTTCTGCTTAAAAGTAAAAATCATGTCCTCGGGCGACATAGTAGTAGCAACTGAACTAGACATAATAAACTAAAAGTAAAGAAATAGCAACTACCAAGGATTCTAATTTTTTTGGCTTTTTGATATAAAGCAATGCAAGTAAAATAAATAAAGTAAAGCAAAACAATAAAACAAAGTAAAAGATGTGTGTGCGAAGAACTCCCCTCGCAGAAGTCTTCTCTTCCTCCCCGGCAACGGCGCCAAAAAATTGGCTGCTACTTGTTGATGGCGCCAGTAAATTAGCTGATGGCGACCAGTTGACGTGGAAGTAGACTGTCCTTGTGCGTGGTGAATAACCAGCCCGTTGGGAACCCCAAGCTGCTAGTTTTCCCTCAGTTAAGAAACCAAGGTTTAATGCCGTTCAGGAGAGGAGAGACAGTGACGACTGAAGGTGATGCTTGCTAGTTTGCGACAGCTGCGGACAATTTATATATGGCGCCTCGTCCAAGCTTTGCTTGCTAGCTGCAACGTGGAACCTGCACACACACAAGCAAATACTTTGTTCCCAACTTGCGATGAGGTTGTCAATCTCACCGGTTTGCTTGGAACAAAGATTATGAGCGTATCGAGTGAAAAACAATATAGTATGCGAGTAAAGTAAACAGTACGAGTAAAGTAAACAGGTGATAGCAATATGATGGAAATAGGACCGGGATCCACAGTTCACTAGTGGTGTCTCTCCATAAGATAAATAACACATGCTGGGTAAACAAATTACAGTTGGGCAATTGATAGAATAGAGATAACGTGATATGTCAAGAAGATCACTATGAGATTTACTCTGGGCATTACAACAAAATACATAGACCGCCATCCAACTGCATCTATGACTAATAATCCACTCCCGGGGATAAGAATCCGAACACCCCAGTAGTATTAAGTTGCGAACAACAGATAATTGCATTAAGCAAAGTGTGTAATGTAAACAAAGCATATGCCCTTGAGCATATGAATGTTGTTTTCTCCCTAGTAGCAACAGCACATATACCACCTTAGAGGTTTCTGTCACTCCCCGAGGTGAAATAGAGGCATGAACCCACTATCGAGGATAAATACCCCCTCTTGGAGTCACTAGCAACTACTCGGCCAAGATAGCTACTAATAACGGAGAGCATGCAAGATCATAAACAACATAGAGATAACAAAAGATAATATTCAGTACAGCAACTTAATCATAAACACCAATATTCATCGGATCCCAACAAACCAAACATGTAGAATTACATAACGGTGATCTCAATCATGTAGGGCAGCTCATGAGATCTAAACATGAAGCACATGGTGGAGGAGACAACCATCTAGCTACTGCTATGGACCCATAGTCCAAGGTAGACTACTCACTCATCGCTCCGGAGGCAAGCATGGCGATGAAGAAGACCTCCGGTGGCGATTCCCCTCTCCGGCAGGGTGCCGGGAAGAGCTTCTGGACCCTCCCGATCTTCGGGTCGACGGCGGCGGTGGATCGCGATGTGTTCTAGAAAATTGATCGGGTACTTAGGTTTTTTCCGTCAGGGGGTCTTTATAGGCGAAGGGGCGATGTCAGAGGTAGGGCCAGGCGCCCTCACGTGGGGCCCGCGCGGCCAGGGGGCTGGCCGCGCCACCCCTGCGTGTGGGGCCCTGGTGGCCCCCCTCCTACTCCTCTTCGGATCTCTGGAAGCTTCCGGGTAAAATAAGACTTCAGGAACTTGTTTCGTCCAATTCCGAGAATATTTCCTGTGTATCACTTCTGAAACACAAAAACAGCAGAAAACAGGAAACTGGCACTGTGGCAACTCGTTAATAGGTTAGTTCCGGAAAATGCATAAAAGTGCCACTAAGTGTAACGAAACAATAGGCAAATGGTGTAAAAACAAGCATGGAGCATCAAAAATTATAGATACGTTGGAGACGTATCAGCTGTTGCGAGAGGATGCCGCGTTTTTCGGCGAGCATCATTACTTAGATCCCCTGGGGGTGGATGATTCTGATAACCCGATGTTATGATGTGATACTTGTATGTATTTTTGTGTGTATAATGCGAGATTTGTTGTTTTCTAACTTTTTATGTTAGAAATTTTACCCTCAGAGCATTTTTACTTTGTGTATATATTGGTGCGCTTGCCGTAGCTTTTGAAGACACATAATCTCAAAGAAGAGGAACTTTTGTCTTTTATTTATGCATATAATGTAAGATACTTGGGATGACCCAAGAGATCCGGGGCAATGACCTGTGTTCTGGATCTAGAGGGCATTGCCCTGGAATAACTCGTGGCTTTTACAGCCTTATTCTCCTACTCTACTGATTTGTATGTCTTGTCGCCTATGGTGCTTGAGTCTTCTCTTCTTCTCCTGTAGGCTTCTCTTGTTCTGGTAGCTGTACCCTAGGTTTCTTTACTTCTGGTTCCTTCGGGTTTCCTTCGAGTTGCTGTGCGACTCCTGTAGTCGTGCTTTTTGTTTTGTAGTTAGGTTCCCCATAGCTTGCCATCATGCCGAAGTTTTGGGCCATCTTGTGAAATTCCTTGTCACATAGATCTGATAACTCGAAGCTTCCTTTGACTGTAATGATTCCTTTAGGTCCTGGCATTTTTAGTACCAGGTAAGTATAATGAGGTACTGCCATGAAACATAAAAACGCGGGTCGCCCGAGGATCGCATGATATTGTGATGGCCAGTCCATGACTTCGAAGTCAAGTTTCTCCCTTTTGTAGTTTTGCCGATTTCCGAAGCAGACGTTGAGTGCTATTCGACCAAGTGGATAGTTAGCACTCCCTGGAACTATTCCGTGAAAGGAGCAATCAGTTGGTTTCAGGAACTCCAAGGAGATGTGCATTGCCCGTAGAGTTTTTGCGTAGATTAGGTTTATCAAACTTCCTGCATCCTTGAATATTCTGTCGACATCGTACGTCCCTATTTGAGCTTTGAGTACCAAGGGCGCGTTTCCTGGCCGAGGTACTGTTATTGGGTGATCATCTGTGACGACCTCAAATTTGATACAAATTCGAAGTGCCCGTTATGTAATCCATCACAATCCCAGAATCAATGTTGTGATTTACATAACGTAGTTGATATCACAGTCATAGACATTAATAGTAATTAAAGGGGATTACATAGGTGGTCGCACAGACCAAACCTTATAATACATCAACATGCAGCGGAATAACACTTTGGGTCCATATTGTCAAGCTTCAACCGCACAGGCAAAGCGGACAGTAGGAAACGAGCCTAATTCGCAAAGCCGTCAATGAGTCCTTCCTTCTTGATCTTGCTCCTTCGAGTCTGGCCAAGTTAATAGCCAGGGACACAGCCATGAGTACATTGGATGCACTCACAAACCATCTTATAAACAAAGTGATGAGAGAGATATGCATGGTTGGTATGGTGGACTAAGCACTAAGTTTATTTGCAGAAATGCTAGTTTTGTTTCCCAAGAATGTTCATTGGTAGAAAAGAGGTTTAGTTCTCTAAGTTCAATCTAAAGAGGAATTTCAAGTGTGTCAATATCATGGTCAAGTCAAGTCAATTCAATTCATGTCATTCACCAAGTTCACCGTAAGTTGTTTTCATTATTGACAAAAGTCAGGTACAGCTTGCCAACCGTCCATGACCGCGGACGCGGCTATTCGAATAGTTTCAAAACCTCTGCAGAGGGGTACACTTTACCCACAAGATTCGATACATCTGCCGGGAGAAATCCACGGTCCGTCATACAAAAGTATGCGGGATTCAGATAATCAAACAAAACCTTTCACTTGCTCACCCTAGTATAGGATCCTTCCCTAGAGCCCGGGATACGGAACCCCGCTCCGGCGCCTCTAGTTCTGCCCATCCCGGAGGCCGGGTTAGTGGAATCCACCTGGTCCAGAAGTAACCGCGCACGGGTCCTTCCATGAAGATTTGATACAAGGCCTCCCATACTAGGATAAACAAGCTACGGATTAAGCCCCTTCCCATATAGGGGTAATATGGTTGTACGGTATAATTGGCTCCCATAGTACATCACTCGTTGTCAACTGAGAAATACATTCCATAGTTCTTAGTCTAGATTATTTTCTTTCACAAAACCATCATGTAGGAGAAACCTCCAATTCAAGTTTCAAGTTCAAGTCACCAATTCCAACCAGAGTTCCCCTTATAGATGGCCTCAATATTATTAGCGACTAAGCAACTACATTGAGTGATGAAACCACTAAATAGAGTTGGATAAACTCAACTTGATGTTCTTGCTAAACAAGACATCACTACACTTCTATCATTCTACTCTAGCAATTTAATCATGCAATTTACTTAAAACAAGTAGAATGCAATATTAAAAACTGGGTAGTGGGAGTATGAATCAAAAGATGGCTTGTCTGGCTTGGCAAAGTCAAAATAGTCTTCATCTTTATCTTTGATTGATTGATCTCCATCTCCATTTCTTGGTTGACTTCGGGATCCATTCTCCTTACTCACGTTGACGTCTAATCGTAGGAAGGTAAATAAACAGACAATCACCAAACAATTCACAAACCACACATTCAACAATAAAGGATACTAGGGTAAGGAAAGTTATCTAAGGATACTATGGAGAGTGGCTTCAACTTAATTGAGTTCATATAGATAGAATTATCACTTTGTGGACTTAAGGGTGGATTTAATTTACTTTGAATTGTGAAATATCTCTTGCAAGTCCTTATTGACCAAAGTTCATATACTACTAGTATATGTTCAAGATTATGGTTCATCTAAAGAGGATTCATAGGGTTTGTAGTATTTCTCTTTTATTGAAGCCATTTCTAGTTTGCAACTATTTAGTAATCAAGTTTGAATCTACCAGTACAATCTATTAATCCTAGTTGAATTGGATCAAAGGTTATAGATCAATATTTAGAAATGTGGTTGATTCGAATTGGTTCCATATCATTTCCATTTATTTTGAAATAGGTGTGCAAGTTTGAGTTTCTTATTATTACCATGCAGGATTAAATTTCCAAATACTTCCTACAAGCTCACATGGACTAAGATCAATATCTATAGATAGTTATTTGGAGATGTGGTTTAACCATAAAGGTTCCATAAAAATTTCGATTATAGATTTGAGTTTAAGAAAATCCTATATGGCAAATGCCTATTTAACCATATAGGTAAATAGCATTTACTTTAAAAGGTTCAAAAATTAGATCTAATGCTACAGGAAGATGGGTATCACTAATTATGAATTTCTAGAGTTGGATTTATATTTTTAGGAATTTTATTTGAATTGATATGAATTTTCTAAGGTGGAAAAGCTCCTGTTTTGTTATTTTTACTGCAATTATTATGTAAATCTAATTGTATTGAAACCACTTTTATTGGATAGCTTATGTTCTAAGGTTTCCAAAACATATTTTTGTTATGAAGAAATATATTGTTTTGCAAAAATCTTATTTCAATTTTGAAGTATGGTATCTGTTTCAGATTCAAACTTTGGACAGATTTTGAAGGAGGTTAGGGTTTGAGTTTTTGCTGGAAACTTCTTGGTTGAGTTAGTATGTGATATGGTCAAGCTCAACTAACTTACCACACCTTTGCTTGAGCTACAGATTTCTTATTCTAAGTGTCCAAAGTAGGGTAGTGGTTAACTTTTTTTCTAGATCATCTTTTCTTCTCTTTTTCTTTATTTCTCTTGCTTCTGGTTCTTTTGATCTTTGTGGTTCTTCTCTAATGCTTCGGTTGGTTAGGTTAGAATTAACTAACTATTGCCCAACAAATTATAACACACATGAAATCATAGAACAACATGTATTTTCAATACTATGTATGCATGCAATATGAAGTGCAAAGGTTTTAATTGGTCTAAAAGTGTTGGTTTTCTTGGAGATGAGATGGAGTTGGGAAATGACCTCTTATTTGAATTCAAACTTTGGTAGAATATTAAATAGAGTTCCACGTTGATTTTTGTTTCAAACTTTATTGCATTTGATTCTTTGCAACTTGTTCTTAGTTGTGGTGGAGAGATGCATGATGGTATGATTCAAATATTGCTTAATATAGGTTTGGCAATTGACCCAAATGGGTTTAGCATGTAACCATACACAAAATTTAATAGTTTGAAAACTATTTCAATTTAACCAAAATCTTTATTTAAACTTTGGGCTCAAAGGATTTGTTTTAAAACCCTTCTCATACTCTTTTTATTTGAAGCATGGGAGCAATTACTAAAATTCACAAGTTTTCAAAGACAAGAAATTAATCTTGTATTCAAAATAAAAGTTTTTGTTGGCTCCAAAATTTGGTATTTTGATTAATTCCATTTATTTCTATTTTCCAAATTTTTGGGTTGTTACATCATCTCTGCTGAATTCTATAGGTTGCTCTGACCAATTTAGATATTCAGTTGTTGCCGGAGGTGAAGTTATTGCGAGGTTAACTTGTCGAGTTATGCTTTTCTCCTCTTTGTTGGACTTGGGCATTGGTTGTATCATTGCTATGATGTGCCCTTTAGATGGAACATATCCTTCGTCGTTGTCGCGTCCCTAGTTTGATTGATCTTGGCCCTTGGGAGCTCCACTGTTTCCTTGTTGGGTTGCAGGTGCGTTGCTTGTGTTTCCTTCGTATCCTTGCCATTTTGCCTCGGCTTGCTTGTTGAGTGCTACTTCCTGCAATTTCAAGAACGTAGTGCAATCTGTCATTGCGTGTCTGGATACTCGTTTCCCATCAACAAACGCAGAGTTAATATGACATGGTACGTTGAGCATATCTTCTGGTGATGTGTTGTACTCTCTGGATTCCCTTGGCTGAAACTTTTTGTAATCTTCCTTGCCGTAGCTACGGTATCCCGAACTTTTACGGTCGTTGCCTTGGTAGCTGTTATCTTTGTACCCTGCGGCTATTTGGCTGTGAGAGCCGTAGTTGTCGTAATTGCGGGTGTTAGATGTATATTTGTATATGTGTATTTTCCCCACCTATTAGGGGGTTTCTTGCATATTCTCACCTGTACATGTAACTATATGTTGTGGACTTTGGCCCCCAGGGAATACAACTTGTCTATTCCTAACATGGTATCAGAGCATTAGGTTTAGCTCCTCTCCTCGTTGCCGCAGCCGCCGCCCGCCCCGGCCTTCTGCTGCCGCGCCCGGCCGCCGCCGCCGCCTCTCCCTCGCTGCCGGCGAGCTCCGGTCGCCGCTCGTCCCGACTGCCGCCGCGCCGCCTTCTCTCCTCGTTGCCGCAGCCGCCGCCCGCCCCGGCTCTCCGCCGCTGCGCCCGGCCGCCGCCGCCGCTCCTCCGGCAGGTCGTCGTCGCCCCGGCCGCCATCTCCCGCCGTCGCCCCGGCCGCCATCTCCCGCCTGCCGCCTTCGCCGCCAGCCTCCAAGCCCGCATCTTGATTTCGTCTTGATTTCGAGCCTTCGTCGTTGACCTCTGTTCCGTTTCGTCCAAAAAAAATGTGTCTTCTATTCTTTCTGCTCTTCGTTCTCTCATTTCTCCTGTCCGTGTTATCACGGCTGATGGTACATCTCTTCCTGTTTCCAGTCGAGTCACCCTCTCTTCTTCCTCTTTCTCTGTTCCAGATGTTTCTCATGTTCCTAGCCTTAAGATGAATTTTTTTTCTGCTAGTCAGCTTACTGATTCTGGTTGTCGCGTCATTCTTGACGCTGATTCTTGTGCTGTTCAAGACCGCCGCACACAGGCCCTGGTTGGAGCTGGCCCTCGCAGCCGTGAGTCTCCAGGGCTCTGGGAGTTAGACTGGCTTCGTGTTCCATCCACTGCCTCTTCATCGACCAGTTCTCCTGCGGTCGCTGCTTCCATCACTGGCTCTTTCCAGCAGTGGCATCATCGGCTGGGTCACCTTTGTGGCTCCTGTTTATCGTCATTAGTCCATCGTGGTCTCCTGGGGTCTGTCTCAGGAGATGTGTCTTTGAACTGTCAGGGTTGTAGGTTAGGCAAACAGATTCAGCTTCCCTATCCTACCAGTGTGTCTGTCTCTCAGCGACCTTTTGATTTAGTTCATTCAGATGTTTGGGGTCCGGCTCCCCTTGGTTCAAAAGGGGGCCATCGCTACTATATTTTATTCATTGATGATTTTTCACGGTACACCTGGTTGTTTTTTATGCGCTCTCGCAGTGAGGTGCTCTCTATTTATCAGCGCTTTGCGGCCATGGTCCGCACACAGTATTCCTCGCCCATTTGTGTGTTCCGTGCTGATTCTGCTGGTGAGTATATCTCTCAGCACCTGCGTGGTGTTCTTGCTGAGCAGGGCACCCTTGCTCAGTTTTCTTGTCCCGGTGCGCATGCTCAAAATGGTGTCGCCGAGCGTAAGCATCGTCATATTCTTGAGACCACCCGTGCTATGATGATTGCTTCTTCTCTTCCGCCGCATTTCTGGGCTGAGGCTGCCACTACATCGACTTACCTCATTAACATCCAGCCTTCTGCTGCCCTCCAAGGTGGCATCCCTCTCGAGCGTCTCTCTGGTGGTTCTCCAGACTACTCGACTCTTCGTTTGTTTGGTTGCATTTGCTATGTTCTTCTCCCTCCTCGTGAACGCACCAAACTGACCGCTCAGTCTGTTGAGTGTGTTTTTCTCGGCTACAGTGATGAGCATAAGGGCTATCGCTATTGGGACCCTGTTGGTCATTGGATGCGCATCTCTCGTGACGTCACGTTTGATGAGACGCGTCCCTTCTATCCTCGCCCCACCTCTGGTACCTACCCGGTGGATGATATCTCTTTTCTTCTGTTTCCTGATGCACCCCCCTCTGTCCCTATTGTCCCTCCTCCTGGACCTTGTTCTGATGCGCCCTCTTCGACCCCAGCGCCATCCTCTACTCCGTCTAGTTCCCCTAGTTCTCCTCGTTCTCCGGTTTTGGAGTCTTCCTCTGCTATTCCTTCTTCCTCTTCTTCCGATGAGTCGTCTTCTTCTGATGAGCTTCCCTCTCCTCTTCCGGCGACTCATCCGCGTCGTGCTCCAGACCATTACTCTCCTAGCCAGTACGGTCTTTCTGTTGCCTCCGAGCCGACCTCTTATCGGGATGCTGAGCGTCATCCTGAATGGCAGCTTGCTATGGCTGAGGAGATTGCTGCCCTTGAGCGCACTGGCACCTGGGATCTTGTCTCTCCCCCTCCCGGTGTTCGTCCTATCACGTGTAAGTGGGTCTATAAAATTAAGACCCACTCTGATGGATCTCTTTAGCGCTATAAAGCGCGTCTTATGGCTCGTGGCTTTCAGCAGGAGCACGGCCGTGACTATGATGAGACTTTTGCCCCTGTGGCTCATATGACCATTGTGCGTACTCGTCTTGTTGTCGCTTCTATTCGACACTGGTCTGTGTCTCAGCTTGATGTTCAGAACGCCTTTCTTAATGGCGAGTTGAGTGACGAGGTTTACATGCAGCCTCCTCCTGGGTATTCTGTTCCTGATGGGATGGTCTGTCATCTTCGGCATTCTCTTTATGGCCTGAAACAGGCCCCTCGTGCCTGGTTTGAGCATTTTGCATCTATGGTGACTGCTGCTGGTTTCTCTCCCAGCGCTCATGATCCAGCGCTATTCGTTCACACTTCTCCTCGTGGACGCACTCTTCTCCTTCTCTATGTTGATGATATGATCATTACTGGTGATGATCCTGAGTATATTGCCTTTGTTAAGGCTCGTCTTCGTGATCAGTTTCTTATGACTGATCTTGGTCCTCTCCGCTACTTTCTTGGGATCGAGGTCTCCTCCACTTCTGATGGCTTTTCTATCTCTCAGGAAAAGTATATTCAGGATCTTCTTGCTCGTGCTGCTCTTGGGGATGAGCGCACTGTTGAGACTCCTATGGAGCTTAATGTCAAGCTTTGTCCTACTGATGGTGATCCTCTTCCTGATCCGACGCGTTATCGCCATCTTGTTGGGAGTCTTGTTTATCTTGCTGTCACTCGTCCTAATATATCTTATCCTGTTCATATTCTGAGTCAGTTTGTCTCAGCTCCTACCACTGTTCACTATAGTCATCTCCTCCGTGTTCTTCGTTCTCTTCGTGGCACGATCACTCATAGCCTTTTCTTTCCTCGTTCCAGCTCTCTCCAGCTCCAGTGCTACTCGGATGCTACGTGGGCGAGTGATCCTATGGATCGTCGTTCCCTTTCTGCTTACTGTGTGTTTCTTGGTGGTTCGCTTGTTGCTTGGAAGACGAAGAAACAAGTTGCAGTTTCCCGTTCGAGTGTAGAGGCTGAGTTGCGAGCTATGGCCTTGTTGATTGCTGAGGTGACATGGTTACGGTGGTTGCTTGCAGATTTTGGGGTCTCTGTTACGACACCCACTCCACTTTTGTCTGACAGTACAGGAGCTATCAGTATTGCACGTGATCCGGTCAAGCATGAGCTTACCAAGCATATTGGTGTTAATGCTTTTTATACACATGCTCAAGTGCAGACTCAGGTTGTTGCGCTTCAGTATGTGCCCTCAGATTTGCAGTTGGCGGATTTCTTTACAAAGGCACAAACTGGAGCGCAGCATGACTTCTTACTCTCCAAACTCAGTGTTGTGGATCCACCATGAGTTTGAGGGGGGGTGTTAGATGTATATTTGTATATGTGTATTTTCCCCACCTGTTAGGGGGTTTCCTGCATATTCTCACCTGTACATGTAACTATATGTTGTGGCCTTTGGCCCCCAGGGAATACAACTTGTCTATTGCTAACAGCAGGATCTTCTCCTTTGACATCCATATCTGTTTCCTCTATCATCCTCTGGCGATCGCGTGCGCTTATTGTTGCACGCATCTTCTCCATCTGCGAATCTGTTTGCTATATCCATTAGGTCTGATACTGTTTTCGGCTTGATTTTGCCGATCTCTTCGACTAGGTCTCCTTGCCGTAACTCGACTATGAATGCGTCTATTGCTCTTTCATCCGAGACTTCGACTGCCAAATTTTTGATTATACTCCACCTTTGGATATATGCTCTTAATGTCTCCCCGCGTTGCTGCACGCAGGCTTTGACTTCTTCTATGGATGCTAGCCGCTTGTATGTCGACTTGAAGTTACTCGTAAATTGTTTTGTGAGCTCTTCCCAGCTTCCAATTGTTTCCTTTTCTAATTTGCTTAACCATGACCTTGCTGCACCGGTGAGGTGTAATTGCAAACTTTGCATTGCTGTTTCCCTGGTTCCTCCTAATAGTTTTACTGCTTGTAGGTAGTCTGAAAGCCATGACTGTGGCTCCTGAGATCCGTCGTTCTTTTGTTGGTCATGGGGTAATTTGAAACTTTTGGGTACTGGCGTGATGCAAACCCTACGGGTAAAGCATGGCACCCCATCTCCTTTTCATCGTCTTCGTAGTCGTATGTTCTATTGGGAGTTCTGGATCGTCGGGTTCCTTTGTTCTTTGGACTGTTGTATCGTCCTGGTGATGGCGTCCTGGATCGTCGACTTCCACTTCTATGCCGAGGACTGCTGTGATGGTGTGGTGATCTTGGTTTATGGGTTCCTTTGTTGCGATATGTCTCTTCCTCTTTTGCTGGTAATTTGTTGCCTACCATATTCAATCCATTTAGTGCTGCGCGGTGCATATGTTCCCTCGGGTCTCCTGGATTTGGTCGTGTTGTATGCAGGTATGCTTGAGCTGCCACCAGTGCTGCTTCAGGAGTTTTTGGTATAATGTTTCCTTGCTCGTCGACCAATAGGAAAGACGAGTCGAGGTTTTTGGAGATGCTTTGTCTTTCTGAGTACTCGAGATTTTCATATCTTGATCCATGTCGATGATGCCTTCTGTTTGTGTACGACGCGTCACTGCGTGCTCTGCGAGCAGCGTCGCTTGCTGCAATGGCTGAGTCCTTCCTTTTCTGTATTTCAATCCTCTTCTTTGCTAATTGCTTCGCCTGCTGCCTTAGGGCGTAATGATATCCCAAAAGCATGTTTTTGCTGGAATTTGTTGGTATTAGCGTGTCGTGCTCCATGGCTGTCTTGATTGTTCTCCACTCATCGACTGATAGTCGAACTTTCTCCCTTGTTGCGAGGGAGTCTGCGGTTTCTCCTTCTGCTAAGTGATTCGCTCCTCTATTTATGTTTGCTGGATTCAGCACTGGATTATTGTTTTCATCGAGTTCTTCTGAATTGTCTCCTGTGATGGCGAGTATCTGGTATCGATTGTCGAGTTTGCCGTTGTAACTTGAGAAGATCGAATTGTCATCTTCAGAAAGTTCTAATCCTGTCTTCAAGGTGTCTGTTGATTGATCTGAGGTGTCATCATGGTAGATCATGAGATCCTCGAGTTGCACTTCTAAGTTGAAATTCTCCATGGTTTCGTCGTCTCCTGCGATTTTTCCTTCTTCTGCTTCTACCAAGCTGACCGGCGAGTTTACCTCGCTGGAAGAGCCTTCTGATGATTTCGACATTGCTACTGTCTCGGGTTCACTTGCCGACGGATTCGGTTTCGTCGGATCGGAAAAGCGAATCAAACCTAGTGATCCGACGCAAAAGTTTAGACTTCCGATCATCAAATCCATATCTCGATCCATGCTCTCGAATACTTGCGCGAAACTTTACTGGTGAGGTGGAAAATCGACGGTTCCGAAGGGTATCTGAATTTCGTTGACTTGCGGATTGCTGTTGGCTAAATGCAAAAAAGCCATCGAATTCATGATTTCAACGCCCAGAGTCCCCACGGTCGGCGCCAATTGACGAGGGGTTAACTCGACAAATGTCCTAGATAAAGGACTTAGGATCGGGGGAAATAGGGCGTCAGATGAACTCGAAGGTAAACTCAGTCAAACAAGGTGGCTATGAAAGTAAACGTGGGTGTAAAACCTGTCTTGCTTTCAATCTGTCCCACACCGTCCCCTCCTGGCCCCTATATATAGATGGCCAGGTCTCGAGGATCGGGTGGGATCCAACACAGATTACAATATCGACATACGACATGAACTCGTATTTCGACTAGTATTACAATTGGGCCTAACTTAACGGGCCTCAGGGGTACTCAACCGACGGGCTCTATTATCTATACCCTTGTCACCGTTGCTAGTAGATATCTTGGCCGAGTACATGCTAGTGACTCCAAGAGGGAGTATTTATGCTTGATAGTTGGGTTCATGCCTCTAGTAATCTGAGGGAGTGACAGAAACCTCTAAGGTTGTAGATGTGCTGTCGCCACTAGGGAGAAAACAACATTCTTGTGTTCAAGGACATTTGCATTGTTTACATTACGCACTTTGCTTAAGGCGATAATCTGTTGCTTACAACTTAATACCAAATGGTTGCTCGGACGACATCCGGAGGGTGAATTATTAGTCATAGATGCAGTTGGATTACGGTCTATGTATTTTATCGTAATTCCCAGAGTGAATCTCATAGTGATCCTCATGACATATGTACGTTATCTTCATTCTATCAATTGCCCAACTGTAATTTGTTTAACCAGCATGTTGTTATTTATCTTATGGAGAGACACCACTAGTAAACTGTGGACCCCGGTCCAATTTCCTTTACATTGATATACCGTTTACTTTACTCGCTTATTTACTTCCTTGTATACTATTACCTTTTACCACTCGATATGCTCAATCCTTTGTTTACAGCAAATCGGTGAGATTGACAACCTCATCGTAAGTTGGGGCAAAGTTCTTGGTTGTCTTGTGTGCAAGTTCCACGTTGCTGCTGGTGCAAAGTAAAGCCCTAGACGAGGCGCCATATAAATTGTCCAGAGCTGTCGCGAAGCTAGCATGTATCAACCTTCTGAAGTTTGGCTTTCTCCTACTGTTTCGATAAACCCTGGTTTCACAACTGAGGGAAGACTTGTTGCTGTGCTCATCATACCTTTCTCTTGGGGTTCCCAACGGGGTGTTATCTACACGTCATCAGCTTGCGTTGCAAAATAGGCTTTGGACGGCGTATAGATTGAGAAGACGGGGTTGGGAAATTGTGGCCTTTGCCCACTTTGCAAGCAAACCGAAGAAACTAACAACCACCTCTTTGTCCATTGCTTCTTCACCACTAGAATTTGGGAGCTCCTACGATATTGGTTTGTCATCCATGGAATCTACCCACAAAATTGGGCGGGCTTGGACATTCAACATTGGTGATCCACTTTGGGGAAGGATCGAGCCATGACCGGAAGGGGCTTGCTTCCCTTGTCTTGCTTACCGTATGGGTAATTTGGCAAGAGCGTAATGATAGAATTTTCCGCCGGAAACTATGTCCAACCTTTGTAATCCTTGATATGCCAGCGGGTGCTAGGCGGTTGGGTGATTTAATGCCTGAGAGAGTAGGCTTGTAACATTTAATGGACTCCATCTCACCCTCTTGTAAACTCCTTCCTTATTTAGTTATAAATAAGGGCAAATCTTTTGCCCTCCTTTGGTTTAAAAAAAAAATTATTGTTCAAGTCTAACAGTTGCTGGCACCTTGTTTTTACTTACAGTTACCAGTGTATCTGTCGGGGTATGAGTCTTCCGGGACATTGGATGGAGTTTGGAGCGTGCAACAACAAAACATTGGTTACCGACGAGGCATGTAGGCATCAACATTTGGACCCCTGTGTGGGTTCGTGATTCACACCGCCTGTTGTCGTGACGAGCGCGTTGGCTTCAACTCATCACCGCAAATCGTGATTCACGAGTCCAAGAACGTGTGGAGCCTGGCTCCAACACAAGGACAACCAAACACGCCCCACCCCAGAATGAGATAGAGCTTTGCGTGGACGTGCATCTATCGGGCCGCCTATAAATTGCCAGGCAGAACCGCCAGAGTTAATCACACAACTCAGGCACAGTGACAGTCCAAAACCCCAAGCACACACACGACACGATGCTTCCACTACTCTTGACGTCCCCACGCATTGCTTGCCGGTCCGATCACAACAGCAAGTACCTTAGCTGCGTGTATGACAAGAGCAAGGGCGGCAACCACATCGAGGCAAGTGCAGAGCGCGTGCCCGGAAACGCGCGCACTAGATTCTGGGTGGAGTCGGTCGACGAAGAGAAAGGGCTCGTGCGAGTCAGGTGCGGCTACAACAACAAGTACTGGAAGCCCCTGGAGATCGCCGGCCATGGTTGGATCCTTGGCACCGCAGATGAATCGGATGACGAGCACACCTTGTTTCAGCCTGTCGCATACAAAGACAACTCCATCAGGTTATATTATGCTTAACTTGATTTCTTGTTAATTTTATCCAACGCCATCCTTTATTACTACTCTGTTCGGGTAAGTGAATCATCGATACATATATAGGACCCCCAGCTGAGAGATGGAACACATATTAGTTCATGCATGTCTGTTCTTATTTACATAAATTAGGACGACCTTAACTTATATTAGGATAAAACCAGCTACAAGTCAGAGCCACATTAACTCTGTTAATTCTTTCTGCAAATTGAAAAAACGTGTTAGAAATGGCATCTCCTATCAAAACGATGCTACAAGTTTCCGACCAACATAAACTATATATGATAGGATGACACGTAAGTATTCTGAATTTTCTCTCTGAAGAAACAAGCATTTGTGTAATAACAGGTTCTACCATCCTGGCCTCCTAAAGTATGCTTGTGTTGCCGATGAAAAAGAAACCTACTTGCAACTAAAAGACCAAGAAACAATAGAAACAGGCGGAGATGATGACCATCGTCCAGATACCTTTACTGTCATCGGTTTGAAGTACCTCAAGGACATGCCCCAACATGTCGTCATCAAAGGAGACAATGGTCTTTACCTTAGCCGAAAAATCTACATACCTTTTTCTGTTACACAATTAGGTGGGGAATTATTCCTGAGAGCTATGGAAGAACTGCCACGATACCTGCAATTTGGAGAAGAAGATAAAAGGTACTCCCTTCGTTCACTATGTATGATATTTTAGGTTCCTTTTTTAAAATGCACGTATCTATACACATTTTAGTGTGTAGGTTCATCTATTTATAAATCGGTATCTATTACACATTAAAATATCTAAAAATTTCTTGTAATAGTAAACGGAATAAACGGATGGATGAAGCATCTGTGCTACACACTGTTACAACCAATCACGACGGACTCGTCCGTATAAAATGTGCCGGTAATGGGAAGTTTTGGAGGCACCGCTCCGATTTTATTGTGGCGGACTCCAGAGAAGACAACTTCAACGATCTTAACACAGTGTTTAAGGTAAACTCACTCCATTCCTTGATCATAGTTATCAATAAAACTTTATTTTTCTAAAGAACTATATTGTTCAAGGTACACTCTATGGACGGCGTCACTGCACTTCAAAACATGGGGAACAACAAGTTCTGTAAGAGGTTGACCTCTTACGGAGACGAAGAGAGTCACTATTTTACCCGTCAGTACAAGGAAAATTGCCTCAGTGCTGCAACTGATGTCAGAGCTGTGCAGGAAGCCAAATTGCAGGTGGAAGAGCCAATTATTGAAAGGGAGATCTCTGATATTAGATTCCACATTGACGAAGCTCGGAGGTACAGCTGGGTTACCACCGATGGTGGCGACAGTCATCCAAATAGGACTGATAAAATTGAACCTATCAAAGTTTCTTTCACGAAAAAAGTTAAAAGGGAGAGTAAATGGGAGACGTCTGTTACAGTCCTAACAAGAGAGGAACTAAAGACCAACCTCGGCTTAGATGCTGAGATTGAACTTCCATATGTGGAAGGCGCAAAGATTGTGCTTGGTTTTAAATGGGATAAATCTACATTCAGTGAAAAGACTGAATATAAGGCTGAAGGAAATTCCGTGACTGTAGAAGAAGAAAAAACCATATCACGGACTTTTGATGTGAATCCCAAGACTTTATTGAGAACAGTAGTTCGCAGAACACAACATTGCTGTGACGTCCCCTTCTCTTACAAGCAGACCGATGCTCTTCAGCTCGATAAAGAAGTCCAACTTCCACCAATCACCCAGGATGATGGTCTCTATACCTTCTCCACCTGGGAGTACACAATAGACGGCGTGCCAGAACCTCTCAAATGAAGATACATCTATGCAAGGGTCAAGATTCTGAAGCTTCACAAATGTATTAAATATAGAACCTACGACGTTGCTTTTCTCATTATTTAAGAAGTGTGTATCCACGTTCTCTTTACTGAGTGTATGTGTGTATCTATATATTTTCCATTAATATATTTGTCGTTTGCTAGTTGTATCTTGGCACCTAGCCAAGGGATCATGTTCAAGATTTTCCCCATCTAAACTCACTTATGTGTGCTGTTGCACAAAGGCTGCAATTTTTTCTGTTTCATAATCCACTAGTAGAAAAAGGGGTTTTAGTCCCGGTTTCAGAGGGGGTTTAGTCCCGGTTCCCCAACCGGGACTATGGAATCGGGACTAAAGGCCCCCTCCCCTTTAGTCCCGATTAACCACAACCCGGGACTAAAGGACCTCCACGTGGGCGCAGCTGGTGCGCTGTGGGCGGAGTATCTTTAATCCCAGTTGGTAATACCAACAAGGACTAAAGAATCCCCTGCCTGCAGCACACGTGCAGCCTCTAATTTTTTTAGGGTTTAGGGTTTATGAATTGTTGTGTTTTTCATTTAATTCTCTTCCATTTAATTCATTTTCATTTCAAACAAAATTTCATACACATATTGTACGCCACTACATACTGTACACGTTGATGCATAGATCATTCTTATATATACAATTTGGTATATATTATCTATTTAATTATATGGAGATCATCAAATTTCAATATTCGCAAAAGTATTCTCCGCTAGGAGATATGACCTCCCTAAGGAGAAATCCCGCTATTTCCTCTTGAATTGCTCTTACGCGTTCATTAATTGGGACTTGATCCCGCAATCTTGCTTTCTACAAAGAAGAAGATCAATATGTGAGTTGTGTGTATATGAAATAAAACTCCAAAATTGATGGTAAATGAAATAAAATTGTGAATATTATTTACATACTTCAAGTTGACCGTCATCCCTGCGCCGCAAACGGTTGGACACGTGAATGTTCTCGCAAACGCAGAACCCACATAAATTTGTTCCCGGTGGCTGGCTCAAGGACTTTATGAGAATATAATTCAATCAAATACTAATCAAGCATGATAATGGTATTGGAACTAGAATTAAAGAGATGCGCAGACCAAGTACTACTAACCGTTATCTTTCGAATGTTGAGATCCTTCTTCCATTCACCTATCTCTTTCTTGATGAACTGTTTCCAAACACTGCCTAGCAAAGAAAATGAATAAAGGACTTATTAATTACTTGATATCAGGAAATTGACGAAAGAGGCCGATAATGATTGAAATTACCTCTGGAGCATATCAAGCAGGTTGCAGTAGCCGTCAAAGGGCTTATCTAATGAGTCCTAGATATGAACTCTACCCTCGACAGGTATTATGAATAGTAGAATCCAGTGGTAGTTGTGCACGTTTATATACGCAGTCATGAATATAACTCATCAATTACACTTAACATCGAGTAAGCAAAATAGAATGTGTACAAAGACAGTAGAAATCACTTGAAGTTGTAAGAAAATAGTATTTCCTGTTTGAGACTATGTTTCCTGAAAAACCTTAGCAAGTTAACCTCTATGTCCTTGTAGTGATTGACTAGCGTATGAGAACTAACGATATATGGGTCAATGAACCCAACGTGAAAGACTCCATTTCTTTTGCATTCAAGAATCTTCGCTCTGCATAATAGCGTACAAAAGAAAATAGTGAGGATAATTACAGAGAATGAACAAGCTGAGCTAGAGACTTAATTACACAAATAAATCACTTACAGATAATAGCTACTGATGAGAGATTTGTGAAGGGAATTTTTATTGTATAGCTGGAATATGTCCTCAAGTTCCAATATCAGCTCGTTATCATATAAGAAATGCTCTTTTCTAACCCTCATCATGATCATCTTTCGCCCTTGCTTTGAGAATTTAATGTACCACTCATGCAATTTTCGCATTTGTGTTTGTAGATACAGCCTTAGTTTTTGGTACGAGGCGCCGTTTCCTGCCTTTACCTTCGGCGGCCATTTTATGCCATCACTAACGAGGGCTTTGGTCGTCGGCGAAGCACCGGGAGCCGGTGTCCCGGACGAGTGATGCGTGGTGAATGACCAGCCCATTGGGAACCCCAAGAGGAAGGTGTGATGAGTATAGCAGCTAGTTTTCCCTCAGTTAAGAAACCAAGGTTATGTCGATCAGGAGAAGAGTGGGCAATACGACTGTAGGTGATGCTTGCTAGTTTGCGACAGCTTCGGACAATTTATATATGGCGCCTCGTCCAAGCTTTACTTGCTAGCTGCAACGCAGAACCTGCACACAACACAACCAAATACTTTGTTCCCAACTTGCGATGAGGTTGTCAATCTCACCGGTTTGCTTGAAACAAAGGGTATGAGCGTATCGAGTGGAAAACAGTAGAAGTATGCGAGTAAAGTAAACAGTGCGAGTAAAGTAAACAGGTGATAGCAATATGATGGAAATAGGACCAGGGTCCACAGTTCACTAGTGGTGTCTCTCCATAAGATAAATAACACATGCTGGGTAAACAAATTACAGTTGGGCAATTAATAGAATAAAGATAACGTGATATGTCAAGAAGATCACTATGCGATTTACTCTGGGTATTACAACAAAATACATACACCGCCATCCAACTGCATCTATGACTAATAATCCACTTGTGGCGAATCAATCCGAGAACTCCACAAGTATTAAGTTGCGAACAATAGATAATTGCATTAAGCAAAGTGTGTAATGTAAACAAAGCATATGCCCTTGAGCATATGAATGTTGTTTTCTCCCTAGTAGCAACAGCACATCTACAACCTTAGAGGTTTCTGTCACTCCCCTAGATTAAATAGAGGCATGAACCCACTATCGAGCATAAATACCCCCTCTTGGAGTCACTAGCAACTACTCGGCCAAGATAGCTACTAACAACGGAGAGCATGCAATATCATAAACAACATAGAGATAACAAAAGATATATTTCAGTATAGCAACTCAATCATAACACCAATATTCATCGGATCCCAACAAACCAAACATGTAGAATTACATAACGGTGATCTCAATCATGTAGGGCAGCTCATGAGATCTAAACAAGAAGCACATGGTGGAGGAGACAACCATCTAGCTACTGCTATGGACCCATAGTCCAAGGTAGACTACTCACTCATCGCTCCGGAGGCAAGCATGGCGATGAAGAAGACCTCCGGTGGCGATTCCCCTCTCCGGCAGGGTGCCGGGAAGAGCTTCTAGACCCTCCCGATCTTCGGGTCGACGGCGGCGGCGGATCGCGATGTGTTCTGGAAAATTGATCGGGTACTTAGGTTTTTTCTGTCGGGGGGTCTTTATAGGCGAAGGGGCATCGTCAGAGGTGGCCCGAGGGGCTCTCACACATAGGGGGCGCGGCCAGGCCCCTGGCCGCGCCGCCCTGGTGTGTGGGGCCCTCGTGGCCCCCTCCAACTCCTCTTCGGATCTCTGGAAGCTTACGGGAAAAATAAGACTTCAGGAACTTGTTTCGTCCAATTCCGAGAATATTTCCTGTGTATCACTTCTGAAACACAAAAATAGCAGAAAACAGGGAACTGGCACTGTGGCGACTTGTTAATAGGTTAGTTCCGGAAAATGCATAAAAGTGCCATGAAGTGTAACGAAACAGTAGGCAAATGGTGTAAAAACAAGCATGGAGCATCAAAAATTATAGATACGTTGGAGACGTATCACCGAGCATGGTTGCGGACATGGTGCAGGGATGGAGCTCCCGCATGACCTCTCTGAGCATTGGGAGAGGTCCTAAGGGCGGCGACGCGGGAATAGCAGCTGGACAAGTTGGCGTCACGATGAGAGCTCGTGAATCTAGTCGATCGGTGACAAGAGTATAGATAATAGAGCCCGTCAGTTAAGTACCCCTGAGGCCCGTGAAGCTAGGCCCAATTGTATTATTAGTCGAAATACGAGTTCATGTCGTATATCGATATTGTAATCTGTGTCGGATTCCACCCGATCCTCGAGACCTGGCTGTGGTGACCCAGCATACCACTGCATGTGTAGTATGCAAGTCATTGACATAACACTAATGAAACACCGTCTCACTAGTATTACATCCATCAGAGTGGTACAACAGAAACATCGCAGGTCCACGGTATGATTATAGGATTACAATTTTCAGCATACAAAAGATCTTCAGAACCTCCTCAACAGGTAGAGGTTTAGTCCTGGCGACTACAAACGAGAAAGAATACAAGGAAGACTAAGCTAAACTACAACTAATGCAATTGGTTAGCTAGAGAAATATCCTAGCTACTTAGGTTCTAGGAATAGGAAAACTGGTTCCCTTCTACCCCTATTCTAGTTTGTCTCCAAGCTTCACGCAATTGTAGGCTCCGCCGATAATCATGATGTTGGTAGAATTCTTTATCTTCATCTTTAATTCTTGAGGTTGTCTCCTTGAGTTGCCTTCAACCTAATTCTTCAAAGTCTAGCAAGGGTTTAAGAGATTGGGGTGAGTAACGAGCATTACCCAGCAAGTTTCTATAGAAAGAAGTTGTGTGATATGCACTAACTACAGCCACAGACCCAAAAGAGTCGTAGGCCTATGGAAAGTTTAACAAGGGTTTCTTGAAAGATTGATTTTACTTTAGAAAACTATGCCCAACAGCCAACACAGGGGTAGTGCCTTGAGAGCACCTTTCCTGCGGCGTTCGCAGCTCCTTCCCGGAACAAGGGGTAACATGTCACATCCTTTTACACTCTGCAGAGGTGCGTCTTTCCAAGAGAGATCAAAGCTTTGCTGCACAACCGGGCGATCTTTCCCATCCACACTTCCTTGGTGTGGGGCCCAGTCATTGATCCAAGCCAATCACTGCCTTCTCCGCACAACGCATGCCCACCCAATTCATGCGAGCAGGTTATGCCCCTGATATTCACCCCCAACGATGAAGTACCTAGGCGCCTCTGGCGGACCATCATAGACACCAGTGCCGTGAGAACTTAGGTGTCCCACCCATATGCAAGTAGTCCCGCAAGACCTACTGCGACCGGCAACTGGTTGCCCGTTGACATGCGAACGAGAGAAGATACAGCTGACTTTCCCGTCCCATTCCAAGTCTCTTGGATGACTGATACGTCTCAAATGTATCTATAATTTTTGATGCTCCATGCTTGTTTTTACACCATTTGCATATTGTTTCGTTACACTTAGTGGCACTTTTATGCATTTTCCGGAACTAACCTATTAACGAAGTGCCACAGTGCCAGTTTCCTGTTTTCTGCTGTTTTTGTGTTTCAGAAGTGATACACAGGAAATATTCTTGGAATTGGACGAAACAAGTTCCTGAAGACTTATTTCACGGGGAAGCTTCCAGACATCCGAAGAGCTGACGGAGGGGGCCACCAGGGCCCCACACAAGGGGGCGGCGCGGCCTGGCCCCTGGCCGCGCCACCCCTGTGTGAGGACACCTGGTCCCTCTCCTGACATCACCCCTTCGCCTATATATACCCCCTGACGAGAAAAACCTAAGGGCCCGATCAGTTTTCTAGAATACATCGCGATCCGCCGCCGCCGTCGACCCAAAGATCGGGAGGGTCCAGAAGCTCTTCCCGGCACCCTGCCGGAGAGGGGAATCGCCACCGGAGGTCTTCTTCATCGCCATGCTTGCCTCCGGAGCGATGAGTGAGTAGTCTACCTTGGACTATGGGTCCATAGCAGTAGCTAGCTGGTTGTCTTCTCCACCATGTGCTTCATGTTTAGATCTCATGAGCTGCCCTACATGATTGAGATCACCGTTATGTAATACTATGATGTTGGTCTGTTGGGATCCGATGAATATTGGTGTTTATGATTAAGTTGTTGTACTGAATTATATCTTTTGTTATCTCTATGTTGTTTATGATCTTGCATGCTCTCCGTTGTTAGTAGCTATCTTGGCCGAGTAGTTGCTAGTGACTCCAAGAGGGGGTATTTATGCTCGATAGTGGGTTTATGTCTCTATTTCACCTGGGGGAGTGACAGAAACCTCTAAGGTGGTAGATGTGTTGTTGCTACTAGGGAGAAAACAACATTCATATGCTCAAGGGCATATGCTTTGTTTACATTACACACTTTGCTTAATGCAATTATCTATTGTTCGCAACTTAATACTTCTAGGGTGTTCGGATGATATCCCCGGGGGTGGATTATTAGTCATAGATGCAGTTGGATGGCGGTCTTTGTATTTTGTTGTAATGCCCAGAGTAAATCTCATAGTGATCTTCTTGACATATCACGTTATCTTTATTCTATCAATTGCCCAACTGTAATTTGTTTACCCAGCATGTTATTTTATCTATGGAGAGACACCACTAGTGAACTGTGGACCCCGGTCCTATTTTAATCATATTGCAATCACCTGTTTACTTTTCCCGCACTGTTTACTTTACTCGCATACTCTACTGTTTTCCACTCGATACACTCATAACCTTTGTTTCAAGCAAACCGGTGAGATTGGCAACCTCATCGCAAGTTGGGAGCAAAGTATTTGTTTGTGTGTGTGCAGGTTCCACGTTGCAGCTAGCAAGCAAAGCTTGGACGAGGCGCCATATATAAATTGTCCGCTGCTGTCGCAAACTAGCAAGCATCACCTTCAGTCGTCATTGTCTCTCCTCTCCTGATCGATATTAAACCTTGGTTTCTTAACTGAGGGAAAACATGCTGCTGCACTCATCACACCTTCCTCTTGGGGTTCCCAACGGGCTGGTCATTCACCACGCATCAAGCTAATTTTCTGGCGCCGTTGCCGGGGAGGAAGAGAAGACTTCTGCGAGGGGAGTTCTTCGCACACACATTCTTTACTTTGTTATTTGTTTTGCTTTACTTTATTTTATTTTACCTGCATTGCTTTTTATATCAAAAACCCAAAAAAATTAGAATCCTTGGTAGTTGTTATTTCTTTACTTTAGTTTATCATGTTGTTCCCTGAGTTCGTTCTGGAGGACCTCTCTGTAGGGAGTGGTTCGATTATTGGCAAAAGTAACATTGAGGAGTTCTTTAATCACATTAGTATGCATAAGGAAGTTGAGGAAAAGTCTTTGGTTGAGATAGCTCCTAGTTATGAAGTTGCTTCTGCTCATTTAGTTCACATGTTAGAAGCTAGGTTTGCTAGTCTTAATTCTTCTATGCAATACATGTTCCTTAAGCTTCATGAAATGGAGGATCCCGAAAAGAAAGCTTTTATCTTAGAAACCTTGCGCACAGAATTTAGAGATGTTGCAATTGAGGCTAGGAAAGTTTTTAAGAAGTTTAATAAGCTTGGCTCGCCTGTTAAGGTTGTTGGTACGCCCGATGATTTTAAAGTACCAATACCTTATGAACTTATAGGAATTCATGATGCTTGGGAAAAGAATTCCAGTTGGATTTGCCCTGAAAATCTTTTTGATGAAAGTAGTGTGCCAATACGTGATCGTAAAAGAGTTTCAAAAACTCAGTTGAACATGTTTTCCTTCATTGTTGAAAAGATCTCTGCTGTCGATCTTAATGCTTCTGCTGATATTACTTGATTCGCAATTTTCTGCGCCTAGCTCAAAGGCGTTAAAGAAAAGCACTCTTGGGAGATAACCCATTGTTTACTTTTCAGTACTTTTTCTTTTATTTGAGTCTTGGAAGTCATTACTACTGTAATGACCGCTCCTTATCTGGTTTATTTCGTTTTTGTGCCAAGAGAAGCCTCTAATTTGAGCGAGGTAAAGATTTGGGGTTATTGCTGTCCTGAAACTGTTTTCGGTGCTGCACCATAAAAATTCGTGAAAATTCTCTGTATATCTTTTGGACCTGCGATTTCTTGTACATATGCCCCAGGTTATATCCAAACTTTTCTTAGATGAACACTTTTTGATTTGAGCAACAGAAAATCCCTCAAAAATTCGTCCATTATCAGCTGTTCAGTTTTGACATATTTCTGCCAATATTTATTTTTGCCACTTTATCGCTTTCTTTTGAGTTCTTTTTGATCATGGAACTCTTGTGGAAGTTGCTACAGTAGTATATACTTTATATGTGGTGGTTTTGGGTTGAAACCTGAAGCTAAAAGAGGTTGAATATATTTTATGCTTACACTAATGTTGCTAATAGAATTGTGTTTAGTTTTGTATGAAGGAAGTTTTCAAGTGTAGGGATTGGAGAATGATGAGATGAGTTGAAGAATGGACAAAAGCTCAAGCTTGGGGATGCCCATGCATCACCCCAAGAAATATCCAAGAAGTACAAGCGTCAAAGCTGGGGGATGCCCCCGAGGCACCCCTTCTTCATCGGCAAAAATCAGGTCACCTTTCAAAACACTATATTTTTATTGCTTCATGCACTATGTGTTTTTCTTGGAGCGTCAGTTGTTTTAGTTTTCTTAGTTTGTTTAGTTTGTTTGTTTGCTGCAATAAATGGTTGGACCCCAAAAAATTTCCTTTGGAGGAGATGTACTCGTTTTCATTTGCAAAGAATGCTCTAGTTTTCACTCTTATTAAAAATCGAGCATTCTACTTTTTCTGCTACTGCTTTTGGTTTTCGTTTTCGCCTTGATATGCGTTCAGATCTTGCCATATCTTTTCATCAAGGTGTATTTTTGCCTCTGATCTTTATTTGTTTTCATCAAAAGAGGTTTTTATAAAAATTTCAAATGGTGTTGGAAAAGAGAAAAAGCTTTGTGCAAAATAGTGGTACAAGAAGGAGCTTGTGTAGACTGCGGCTTAGGCTTTTTCATGTCATGCTTGATGTCTTTTTGATAGTATGCTTAGTGGTTTTGCTGTAGCATGACTTGTCTCAAATAACTGAGATTGCTTAATGAGCCTTTGAAAAAATCATGCGTTGTTTTTATTGTATGGAAGCATTATTTTGGTTTTCTCCTTGATGCTTTATTTGGGTTGACTTGGCGCATGCTCACACATGTTAGACTCTTACAAAGTCGCCAATAGCCTTCATGATCATTTAGTTTTTGACTTTTGATGCCATCGTATGCTTATTTTAATGTCGCTTTGTCGCTTTGCATGATTATGGCCATTATTGCTCTCTTAGTTGGTCGCTCCCAGTCTTTTGCTAGCCCTCGCCTTGTACTGAGTATGAGCTCTACTCGTGCATCCAACTCCTAAAAGCCAAAGTTTTCCAAAGTGTCCACCATACATACCTACTAGCAATTTGCTATTCCAAGTAAATTTGACTTGCTTTTATTTTCTCTTCAAATTAAACTCTTACCAGTGTTATGCAAAATTCGGTCAGTAAAGCTCTCACGAACCGGAAGGCACACTTTACTTTTTCCTGTTCTTAAAAATTTGACATTGTGGTCTCTTATGTTGAGTTGTTATGCTTGCAAGTTGTAAGTTGGATTCTAGCCCAGCCATGCTGTCATGGGGCAAGCTTTCAACATTGCACTTCTTTTTGAGTTGATATCGTGATCTTTTGTTTATGGATGCCCGCTGTGTGAAATGAATTGGGAATCTTGTGAGGATCATGGAGTTTTTATATGTGTTAGGGAAACGCCGGGCCGCCAATCTAAGCCATGCATAATTCATGGTGGAAATTTGCAGCATACCCATGGTGAACATTCGACGACGCATCTCACAATAAAAAGCTAAACAATATAGCAAATAAAAGAGATGTCGAGGTGTTCATTGTCTGCTTGTCCTGTCATTTTGGTGTGGGCTTGTTCCATGTCATCGGGCACGGAGGTACCCCATTGGCGGTTCTCAATGATATGCATATACTTACAATGACAAGAGCCTTGCTTGGGACTCTAAGTAAATTAGCATGGTTTGGGTACTCGTATTCACGGGACACGAGGTTTTCAACTTATGATTTGTCAAGCATATGCATCATAATTGTTCTCGCATTAACTTTAACCATTCAAGATGCTTATGATGGGGGCAATGAGAGCTCAAAGCCGGTAAGTACCATAATTTTTGAAGGTTATAAAACTTGCAATCACTGCTTCCCTCTGCGAAGGGCCTTTCTTTTACTTTTATGTTGAGTCACCACCTTCTTTCTTTATGCACCATTAAGAGAGCATAGTTGTCATTCTTAGTGTGATATGCATTGTCGCAAAGTTCATTGATTGACTCATATTGTTGGTTTCACTTGTTCTTAAATTATTTGTATCTAGTCGCCCTCTTAAACTTTGAGGTGTCCTATGCATTTATGTTTTGCTCTCTTTGAAGGACAAGCTGAAAACCATTTGTATGTTTTTCCTTATGATTTGAACAGACGTTTGACTTTCATTGTTTCATTATCATGATCTTTTGTTTGTGTTCATTTACATGTTTACAACATGGTTGCTAAGTTTTTATTGTCATGATTATATCTTTCATGCCCATGTTTTAAGTTCTATTGATCCCAGCTCACCAATGCTTACATATATGATCAAGATTGTGTAGGTGCATGTCACCTCAAAAATTATTCTTTGTTATCACTTACCTACTCGAGGACGAGCAGGAGTTAAGCTTGGGGATGCTTGATACGTCTCAAACGTATGTATAATTTTTGATGCTCCATGCTTGTTTTTACACCATTTACATATTGTTTCGTTACACTTAGTGGCACTTTTATGCATTTTCCGGAACTAACCTATTAACGAAGTGCCACAGTGCCAGTTTCCTGTTTTCTGATGTTTTTGTGTTTCAGAAGTGATACACAGGAAATATTCTCGGAATTGGACGAAACAAGTTCTTGAAGACTTATTTCACGGGGAAGCTTCCAGACATCCGAAGAGCTGACGGAGGGGGGCCACCAGGGCCCCACACAAGGGGGCGGCGCGGCCTGGCCCCTGGCCGCGCCACCCCTGTGTGAGGACACCTGGTCCCTCTCCTGACATCGCCCCTTCGCCTATATATACCCCCTGACGAGAAAAACCTAAGGGCCCGATCAGTTTTCCAGAATACATCGCGATCCGCCGCCGCCATCGACCCGAAGATCGGGAGGGTCCAGAAGCTCTTCCCGGCACCCTGCCGGAGAGGGGAATCGCCACCGGAGGTCTTCTTCATCGCCTTGCTTGCCTCCGGAGCGATGAGTGAGTAGTCTACCTTGGACTATGGGTCCATAGCAGTAGCTAGCTGGTTGTCTTCTCCACCATGTGCTTCATGTTTAGATCTCATGAGCTGCCCTACATGATTGAGATCACCGTTATGTAATACTATGATGTTGGTCTGTTGGGATCCGATGAATATTGGTGTTTATGATTAAGTTGCTGTACTGAATTATATCTTTTGTTATCTCTATGTTGTTTATGATCTTGCATGCTCTCCGTTGTTAGTAGCTATCTTGGCCGAGTAGTTGCTAGTGACTCCAAGAGGGGGTATTTATGCTCGATAGTGGGTTCATGTCTCTATTTCACCTGGGGGAGTGACAGAAACCTCTAAGGTGGTAGATGTGCTGTTGCTACTAGGGAGAAAACAACATTCATATGCTCAAGGGCATATGCTTTGTTTACATTACACACTTTGCTTAATGCAATTATCTGTTGTTCGCAACTTAATACTTCTAGGGTGTTCGAATGATATCCCTGGGGGTGTATTATTAGTCATAGATGCAGTTGGATGGCGGTCTTTGTATTTTGTTGTAATGCCCAGAGTAAATCTCATAGTGATCTTCTTGACATATCACGTTATCTTTATTCTATCAATTGCCCAACTGTAATTTGTTTACCCAGCATGTTATTTTATCTATGGAGAGACACCACTAGTGAACTGTGGACCCCGGTCCTATTTTAATCATATTGCAATCACCTGTTTACTTTTCCCGCACTGTTTACTTTACTCGCATACTCTACTATTTTCCACTCGATACACTCATAACCTTTGTTTCAAGCAAACCGGTGAGATTGACAACCTCATCGCAAGTTGGGAGCAAAGTATTTGTTTGTGTGTGTGCAGGTTCCACATTGCAGCTAGCAAGCAAAGCTTGGACGAGGCGCCATATATAAATTGTCTGCTGCTGTCGCAAACTAGCAAGCATCACCTTCAGTCGTCATTGTCTCTCCTCTCCTGATCGATATTAAACCTTGGTTTCTTAACTGAGGGAAAACTTGCTGCTGCACTCATCACACCTTCCTCTTGGGGTTCCCAACGGGCTGGTCATTCACCACGCATCAATGACACGGTTTTTACGGCGCTAGAATAACTGTGGCATTGGTAGTTAATCCTAGGTTTACTTTCCCGTGCAAGTGGAACCTCCACCACCACAATCTTACCGTGGTTCCACCTGCCAGCCTTCCTAGGTTATCACCACTGGTCGATAACCACTAGTCATATTACTTATAAAAATAGATTTTCCATCTTTTTTGGAAATGTTAGAGTTTGAAGTCAACACTTTGCAAGTAGTTTCAAAACCAGTGCAATCAAGAGATATGAGCAAGATAAACTTGCCTTTTTGACTGTAAGATTATGCAAGTTAAGGTCTTCGATACGTAAGAAATCCAATTACTGAAATATCACCATCATCTGGTAAAGACGATGTTAAAAGAACTGCAGCATGATATGCAATTCATATGCTATGCATCGTACTAAGCGTAACCTAACCCCTATGGTTTATTATACCAGGTTGTGATGATTTCTTTATAATGAGTTGCACTTTTAGATTCACTCCACAACAAGGTTGTTAAAGATTTAGATTGACTTACAAACCTTCAAAGTAATAGAATAAAGCTTAAAACAAGAGTTATTGCAGAAGACTAGTATAGTATTAAGTGAAGACTTGAAAGTAACACTTTTAAGTGGTAACTTGTTATTAGCGGTCAAGTAGTTGGTTATGGACAAGCAAAGTTAAAGTAATTCTTGTTTGATAAGAATACCTAGTTAAACTTAGGGTTGACAACAATCTTAAGACACAAATAGAGTTATATTTGTTCAAGCTCAAAGGAATAGTTTGTTACTTACTTTCAATGTCTTTTGAAAGAATAACATTTGAAGAACATGTCTATTATTGATTAGAAGCACTACACCTAAGGTTTAGTGTTCTAGGGTTTAGCATAGCTCTATCATAATCAGAGAGTAGATAATAGTTGAGCATACCCAGGTAACAAGCTAGATTTCATTCACTGTTAAGAGGGTTCTAGTGAAGCGTGGAAATGTTATTCATCTAAGATGGTGAAACATAACAATGTGGTAGAACATAATTGCTTAACATTGGCATTGTAATGTTTACTTGTTATATAATCTAAAAGAATAACTTTTAAAGAATAAGTTTCTTAATGACTAGAAGTACTACAAATAAGAGTTAGTGTTCTAGGATTGATTATACTTATTTATTACTCACTAAGTAGTTACTAGATGGAACATAACAAGTTATCTATTTAAGATACATTTATTGCTTATGTGGTATTAGTTGGGCATGATTATACATAGCAACTTTCATTGCTATCACGATATATGGTTCTTTCTATAGCTGATAACATTCTTATAACAAACATCGACACTCAAATAATTGGTCATGAGCCAGTAGTGCTCAGGTAAATAGTTTAAGGTTGATTCTAGAGTTGGTAAAACTCTTAGCATGCAAAGGTTATTACTTGTCTCTAGACAAGAATGGGTGTGATGCTTATTTGGTTTGTTCTTAAAAAGAATTACTTTTGAAGAACACAATCCTTAATGGATATTTCTATTACTTAGGAAAATAGTGATTAGGTGATGTCAGGAAGTAACAGTTTTTTAAGTTGCAACAAAGATGTTGCAATTAGTTGGGGGACTAAGGTATACCATATTGAAATAGAATATCAAACTAACCACTCAAGATTGAATTAGGAAGTATGGCTAACTAGCACACTAGGTAGTAATTGGTTTTAATACTAAAAAGTAATGGTAAGTGATTAAGTTATATGTACTTCAAAAGAATTACTTTTGAAGAACATATACCTTAATGAGCTTTAGTTTTAGAATTTCATTTTAGGTTTCAAGTTTTGTTTAGAACTAAAAAAGAGAGTCTGGTTATTCATGTTCCTAGGTTTTCAGGGTTGGAATCAAAATTTTAAGTGACTAAAGATTTTTAAATGGTTTTAGATTTTCTCTTAATGAAACAAGTGTTGAAATAGTAATATTAGAGTTAGGAAATACTTCTTATTCAAGTTTTATGATTTTTTCCCAAATTTACCATTTTAAATTTGTTTCTAGGAAAATCATTTTAGGAATTAAAATCCTGATAATAAAGTTTTAGGATTAATATGTAATAATAACAAAATATTAATTGGAATAACAATATATAGGTTGTCAAATTTTAGTTAGGTATTTGAAATCTTGGTTTGAATTATTATGGTTGGGTTTGGATTGAATATTCAAATAGTACTTAAACAAGTTTTTAAATTTGGTTCAAAATTATTTTACTTAAGAATTCAAGATTATAATTTAAACAGATAGGTTATGTTTTTGTGATCATTTTGGTATATTATTTATATTTTTCTGATTTAAAATGAAATAGATATGAATTTATCAGGTTGTAACTATTTTCAGGAATTTCTAATATAACAGATAAAACTTTTCTAACCGAGGCAGATCTACCCACACACACTGAATGGTGGGGCTAATGCCCAGTCAGCTGCCACGCAGGCAGGACCGAGTCAGACCTATTGACTGGGTCAAAGATGATGTCATCAATGGCAATAGCTCACAGATCAATCTTAAATTCGATGATTCGATTCGAATTGGAACATGTGGTGGGGTGGAATCGATCTAGGGGATCAAGGCAAGTCAGGTGGTGGCTTCGACGACCATTTTTGGTCACCGGAGCTCGCTCCGGCGAACCCTACTGCGGCGGCCGGCGATGGTCTACGGCGAGCAGACTATCCGAGGCGCTAGGGAGTAAACAGAGGGTCTTGGAAGCTTTAGAATCTCACCAGGGACTTGATGGAGTACTCGGTGAGGCCGGAGGAGGTCGATAACGAGCTCAATGACATGAAGTTCCGGCGGTATCTGCGAAAGGGAACGGCGATTTGCCGTTGATTCGAGACCTTCGGGAACCATTCCTTCTGCCCAAAGTACTTCCTTGACGTTGCGATTCTCCTAGTACTCCCCTCGGACCTTGAGCTGGCCTCAATCGACGACGACGAATTTTTCCTGGGGCTAGGGTTTCACGGCGTTTGCAGAGATAAGCGAGAGAGAGGGAGAAGGTGAGACCCTAGGGTTTTCCGATGGCGGGCGGTCCTCTTATAGGCATCAGGGGGCGGCGGCGTTCATCTGGTCCATCGGGGAAGCGGCGCTGGATCGGGCGCCTGCCAGTGCTCCACCGAGCTGCTTCCCAGCTTGAGGTTGAAGACGACCGAAAGGGTACGTTGGGCTGGACTGCGGGGTGGGGTGTTGGGCCGGCTTGATGGGCCACGGCCAGGTAAGTTCGTTACCTATTTTTTTCCGATTCTTTTCCTTTTCTTTTATTTCCTGTTTGCTGTTTTTGATATGCTAACTAATATTTGATTTCTGTTCTTGCAGGATTTTGTATTAATTACTTAGTTTGCAGAGTTTGAGTTTGAAATCACTTATCAAATATGAGTATGACATTTCTAATCCAAAACATAGCATTAGATGAATTTTATATGTGCATTTGCACATAAAATTACAATACATATCATTAGGATTTTATTATGAATTTTGGTTGAATAATTCCAATTGGCTTTTATGGAATTTTAGAAATACTTGGCTATATTTGAATCCACATTAGTAAGATGTAGAAACTTTAGCATGCATACAGTGTATAAGGGCAATTATTAAATAGGGTTTATCAATTTATTAACCCTCCTATTTAGGACTAGATGGAAAGCACCATTCTTTGTTTTTAAATAATTACTAAGACTTGAGTAATTGGCTAGGTGGTTATATAGCAACTGTAATTTGTATTTGAATGAAAATAAATTTACTATAGATGGTTATTCCTACCTCTGGGTTTCTTGTCCTGGGCATATGAACATGATTTCATGCTTCTCCAACTTTCTTAAAAGAATGAAATTGCCCCATAGCCATGCCCAGGCTTTATTGGTTTCTAGATTATTTACCTTTATTAATTGAAGATAAGTCATTAAATCTCACAGGAAAGACTTTTAATGTCTTGAGACCATGATCAAAGTACACCTTTGTATGGATTTGATCTCAAGATTAAAAGACTTGGTTGTTTATCTTATAGGAATTGTGGTTGGAACAAAATTCTTAAATTCAAGGTTAAAGCATGGGGATATATAGATCTTATGATCATATGTGATGCATAAGTTGGATTGATACTTGGGTATGGTTTTTCCAGTGTATGAATAAGGGTTATGGAACTGGATATAATGCTATCACACTCCACCAGGAACTAGTGTTCCCTTTGAAATATGATTAATGCAACAAAGGTTCTATAAACTACTAATTTCTAGACCAGGCTAATGATCTGCTCCACATAAATCCAAATGATTCTTTTCAAAGAAACTTGTACACAGATCAAGGTATCTCCAATAACTTTAACAAGATGGTCATCTCCTAATTGAGATGTGCTTAAGTTGGACTTCTACTCCACACTTGGTTTTAGGATGATATCTGCTTATCATGCTAGGTTTTATATCTAACCTAATTACCTTCATCAACAAGCATAATCATATACCTGGCATGATCATACTATTTCCTTCATCAACTCCCTATCAAGGATTTATTCTTGATTGTACCTACCTTCTGAGATTAAAAATATAATCTCCCTCTTGGTATTATTCACATTGGAGCTACTACCTCTTCATAACTCCACAAGTCTGGGTATTGGTTACTTCCTAAAGATGGTTCTTGTCTAAACCAGAGTTAGGGTTTATGATGTGATCCCCCTATATCAAATGACTTGTTCTGATTAGAATTTGAGTAATGTCTAAAGTCTCCTAGTTGGCCTTTATAGGAATGGCTCTAATGTTCTTAAGTTATCCCACCTAAAGCCAAGGCAAATCTAGTAATCAAACTAGTATTGAGCTAACCTCTCAACTTCTCTTATTTGGACTCACTAGATTAGGACATAAGAGTGTAGAACAGATCATGATTTAAGAATAAGACTTATTTTGACTTCTTTAACATGAAAGAAATAGGGTTTAAAGAATACCATGATGATCTTGGTGTAAATAATTATCTGGTCCTAAAATGGTGTGTCAAGCATTTTAGTTTTACCTCACCGAACTCTCTTTTAGTTGTTGTAACTATGACTACCCAAAGCAAGGATTTAGCAAAGGTCATGTTGAAGTTTATCGCGCTCTAGTTGATGAGCTACTTCAATTCCATCAACTTAAGTGAAACTCCAATCACTTTGACATGTTTTATTTAAATGCGCGAAAATTACCCGGATTTTCTATGCATGAAATGCAATGCACACATCTGTTGCCTCTATTTTATAACTTCTAATCCTGGGATATTACAGTCTTCCCCCCTTAAACTAAACTTCGTCCCGAAGTTTTCGCTCTCATACGTTGAGTGCTGATATTGTGGTTGGTTTCATCCATCTTGCAATTCCTTCACCAACAAATTGGTATATAGATGGTATGCTTTGTCCAGAGTGATCCTCGAATCTTCTATTATCTGACTCCGAACAACAGTCACTTGAATTCCATCCATCTTGGTCTCTTCTTGGTCATTCTTTGGATTATCCCTCTTTGCAATTCTTTCTATGGCTTATAGGGTCCTACTAACTATTCCAACGAATCTTCCGGATTGGTTCTTGATTTTACCACCTAAGAACGGATTAAACACATGTAGTGTGTCCATTCAAGTTTTCTGATCCATTACTATAGATCTTATTTGGTCTTCTAGATTCAAGATTATGGTTAACTCTAATCTCAACTTTTCCAGCTGCGGTTCATGACATACCAGCTGTGGCTCATATACCTGCTGTGGCTCATACTTGGTGTGATTATGGTCAAAATCATCTAACTCCTTTGCCGAACTCCATAAGGTTACGACAAATCTTGGAAAGAATTTACTTTTGACATACTTCATCCAACTTTCAACACTATTAAGTTTCCTGGAATCTTCCCCTTAGACTTTTCTAATGATCTTTGAACATAATATCTTCTAACCATTAGAAGTCCATGGTTAAACTATAAATCTTAGTCGGTCTTTCTACTACGTCTTTCTACTGGACTTCTCGAAGGAATCTGCGGTGTACCCACACAATTGTGGATATCCGGTATGAATTCTTCGATTAATTCTTTAGGTAGGGAGTTCTATTCCACATTTGAATATATATACCTACCCAATAGTTCTAAAGGTTGACGAGAATTGGGTTTTCCCATCGTTATTTTTTTCCTAATGTAGACGGTAGGTTAGATACAAAGCCACGGGAGAAATCCGGCAGAGTTTCTCTTGTGCCGGAGGACATCCACGATAGGCAATTGTATACGTTGAATGAAATATGAAGTAATAGGGCTATAAATGAACCAATGGTCTCAACGGATCATTGTTGACACGAATCCTCACAAGTCTTAGTCCGTAGACAAAGACTACAACTCTTCGGTAAGGAAAGATGTTGCGAATGTCTTAAACACCAATCTACAATTCAAGATTTTGGGACTAGGGATCAAAGTTATACAGAGATGTTATGTGTCTTAGTCACGCTATCAACGAGGGTTACTGGGGTTACCACTCCCAGGCTGAATAAAGCAGCAGGCAATACTGGAATGGATCATCAGTATTACAACACCTCAATCAACCCGTGATGTACTAAGCATAACCAAGGCTGTATAACAACGAGCTCAAATACCTTAAACTCAATTGCGGTTACCTAATTAGTGGTTCTATTCAATAATCTAGGGTTACCTCTAGTGTTTTAGGAACTAGAGTGTTACTAATAAATTCCAATATTTCATCTTACTACCACTTCATGATACTTCCATGAAGATCACTTGCTAGTTTTCTTCTTTTGGCTTCCATTATCTGGTGATCCTTCATCTTCTAGCTTGATTGCCTTCGGAATTCATCACTTCCTCACACGAATCCCTTAACCCTCTAGAACTATAACATCAAGTAAGGACATGATAATGCAACATGCACTTGCATATCAAAGTCAAACTTCATGCATAGGTCTAGTCACACAACAAAATCCAAGAAAATCCAAATTTGTGCTGGCAACATACATCATCATAAGCCCATGAGTAAAACATCTCTAGAATTCAGGCTTAGATGTGTACCTTATAGCACCAAATAATATAGGTTTATATTGTGCTATATTGCACTTAATGGTGGACTACTACTCTTTATCTCAATATTTACTCCATTTGCCCAATTGCGAACGAATAAATTTGAGCAAAGGGGTTTGGAAACCATTCTAACGGATTCATATTCCTTTAGGATTGCCACTTCTAGCTTACCTTCCATCCTATTGAAGTCAAATCTCACTTGGTCACTCAAAACTTCTGACATTCCTATACCTCATACATACTTCACTAAGCATGGTTCACATAACTCCATAACTTTTATAGGGCTTCTTCATTGTGCTTTGGTCAAACTTCTCCGACTAAAGACTATGGTCCTGTCATACTTGGCCTAGTGGTCATGGGTTGGAACACTTCATTCACCATTCTACTTGAGCAACTTCCTCCTCAGCTTGAAATTGCTGGTTACTACAAAGTTCTACTCCTTCATGTGAAGATTCCCAGGTGAATCTAACATGATTAAAGTATTTATACTGCCAGTACATCTTACTTGTATATGGCATTCTTGAGTATCCATATACAAGACTAAAACCTGAGGCCTACTACCTCCTATAGTCTCCCTTCATCACTTAACAGCATCCTACTACAATTTCGGATGACTTAAGTTTAACAAAGTGCCCTTGGTATACTTCTTCCAATAGGATAGTTCCCATTCCGGTTGTATCCTCTCTTTGGACTACCATGTATTGTATACCAAATATGACCTACTTCCAACCTTTATGTAAGGATTTAATGATGACATACTACTAGGTATGGAACAAGATATCTAACTTCACTTATGAATAACAGGTAAGCACAGTTGACTTGAGTGTGTCAGGATTATTCTTTTGTTGAATATCCATCCCAAATCATAAGAAGAGTTGGTTTAGATAAGATGGCTTCCTATAGTCACTGCCAAACCTACAGGTCTCCTATTAAAGGGTTTTAATCCTAGGGTCAAAGCGTTTGCTCTGATACCAGCTGTGGTGACCCGGCATACCACTGCATGTGTAGTATGCAAGTCGTTGACATAACACTAATGAAACACCGTCTCACTAGTATTACATCCATCAGAGTGGTACAACAGAAACATCGCAGGTCCATGGTATGATTATAGGATTACAATTTTCAGCATACAAAAGATCTTCAGAACCTCCTCAACAGGTAGAGGTTTAGTCCTGGCGACTACAAACGAGAAAGAATACAAGGAAGACTAAGCTAAACTACAACTAATGCAATTGGTTAGCTAGAGAAATATCCTAGCTACTTACGTTCTAGGAATAGGGAAACTGGTTCCCTTCTACCCCTATTCTAGTTTGTCTCCAAGCTTCACGCAATTGTAGGCTCCGCCGATAATCATGATGTTGGTAGAATTCTTTATCTTCATCTTTAATTCTTGAGGTTGTCTCCTTGAGTTGCCTTCAACCTAATTCTTCAATGTCTAGCAAGGGTTTAAGAGATTGGGGTGAGTAACGAGCGTTACCCAGCAAGTTTCTATAGAAAGAAGTTGTGTGATATGCACTAACTACAGCCACAGACCCAAAAGAGTCGTAGGCCTATGCAAAGTTTAACAAGGGTTTCTTGAAAGATTGATTTTACTTTAGAAAACTATGCCCAACAGCCAACACAGGGGTAGTGCCTTGAGAGCACCTTTCCTGCGGCGTTCGCAGCTCCTTCCCGGAACAAGGGGTAACATGTCACATCCTTTTACACTCTATAGAGGTGCGTCTTTCCAAGAGAGATCAAAGCTTTGCTGCACAACCGGGCGATCTTTCCCGTCCACACTTCCTTGGTGTGGGGCCCAGTCATTGATCCAAGCCAATCACTGCCTTCTCCGCACAACGCATGCCCACCCAATTCACGCGAGCAGGTTATGCCCCTAATATTCACCCCCAACGATGAAGTACCTAGGCGCCTCTGGCGGACCATCATAGACACCAGTGCCGTGAGAACTTAGGTGTCCCACCCATATGCAAGTAGTCCCGCAAGACCTACTGCGACCGGCAACTGGCTGCCCGTTGACATGCGAACGAGAGAAGATACAGCTGACTTTCCCGTCCCATTCCAAGTCTCTTGGATGACACGGTTTTTACGGCGCTAGAATAACTGTGGCATTGGTAGTTAATCCTAGGTTTACTTTTCCGTGCAAGTGGAACCTCCACCACCATAATCTTACCGTGGTTCCACCTGCCAGCCTTCCTAGGTTATCACCACTGGTCGATAACCACTAGTCATATTACTTATAAAAATAGATTTTCCATCTTTTTTGGAAATGTTAGAGTTTGAAGTCAACACTTTGCAAGTAGTTTCAAAACCAGTGCAATCAAGAGATATGAGCAAGATAAACTTGCCTTTTTGACTGCAAGATTATGCAAGTCAAGGTCTTCGATACGTAAGAAATCTAATTACTGAAATATCACCATCATCTGGTAAAGACGATGTTAAAAGAACTGCAGCATGATATGCAATTCATATGCTATGCATCGTACTAAGCGTAACCTAACCCCTATGGTTTATTATACCAGGTTGTGATGATTTCTTTATAATGAGTTGCACTTTTAGATTCACTCCACAACAAGGTTGTTAAAGATTTAGATTGACTGACAAACCTTCAAAGTAATAGAATAAAACTTAAAACAAGAGTTATTGCAGAAGACTAGTATAGTATTAAGTGAAGACTTGAAAGTAACACTTTTAAGTGGTAACTTGTTATTAGCGGTCAAGTAGTTGGTTATGGACAAGCAAAGTTAAAGTAATTCTTGTTTGATAAGAATACCTAGTTAAACTTAGGGTTGACAACAATCTTAAGACACAAATAGAGTTATATTTGTTCAAGCTCAAAGGAATAGTTTGTTACTTACTTTCAATGTCTTTTGAAAGAATAACATTTGAAGAACATGTCTATTATTGATTAGAAGCACTACACCTAAGGTTTAGTGTTCTAGGGTTTAGCATAGCTCTATCATAATCAGAGAGTAGATAATAGTTGAGCATACCCAGGTAACAAGCTAGATTTCATTCACTGTTAAGAGGGTTCTAGTGAAGCGTGGAAATGTTATTCATCTAAGATGGTGAAACATAACAATGTGGTAGAACATAATTGCTTAACATTGGCATTGTAATGTTTACTTGTTATATAATCTAAAAGAATAACTTTTAAAGAATAAGTTTCTTAATGACTAGAAGTACTACAAATAAGAGTTAGTGTTCTAGGATTGATTATACTTATTTATTACTCACTAAGTAGTTACTAGATGGAACATAACAAGTTATCTATTTAAGATACATTTATTGCTTATGTGGTATTAGTTGGACATGATTATACATAGCAACTTTCATTGCTATCACGATATATGGTTCTTTCTATAGCTGATAACATTCTTATAACAAACATCGACACTCAAATAATTGGTCATGAGCCAGTAGTGCTCAGGTAAATAGTTTAAGGTTGATTCTAGAGTTGGTAAAACTCTTAACATGCAAAGGTTATTACTTGTCTCTAGACAAGAATGGGTGTGATGCTTATTTGGTTTGTTCTTAAAAATAATTACTTTTGAAGAACACAATCCTTAATGGATATTTCTATTACTTAGGAAAATAGTGATTAGGTGATGTCAGGAAGTAACAGTTTTTTAAGTTGCAACAAAGATGTTGCAATTAGTTGGGGGACTAAGGTATACCATATTGAAATAGAATATCAAACTAACCACTCAAGATTGAATTAGGAAGTATGGCTAACTAGCACACTAGGTAGTAATTGGTTTTAATACTAAAAAGTAATGGTAAGTGATTAAGTTATATGTACTTCAAAAGAATTACTTTTGAAGAACATATACCTTAATGAGCTTTAGTTTTAGAATTTCATTTTAGGTTTCAAGTTTTGTTTAGAACTAAATAAGAGAGTCTGGTTATTCATGTTCCTAGGTTTTCAGGGTTGGAATCAAAATTTTAAGTGACTAAAGATTTTTAAATGGTTTTAGATTTTATCTTAATGAAACAAGTGTTGAAATAGTAATATTAGAGTTAGGAAATACTTCTTATTCAAGTTTTATGATTTTTTCCCAAATTTACCATTTTAAATTTGTTTCTAGGAAAATCAATTTAGGAATTAAAATCCTGATAATAAAGTTTTAGGATTAATATGTAATAATAACAAAATATTAATTGGAATAACAATATATAGGTTGTCAAATTTTAGTTAGGTATTTGAAATCTTGGTTTGAATTATTATGGTTGGGTTTGGATTGAATATTCAAATAGTACTTAAACAAGTTTTTAAATTTGGTTCAAAATTATTTTACTTAAGAATTCAAGATTATAATTTAAACAGATAGGTTATGTTTTTGTGATCATTTTGGTATATTATTTATATTTTTCTGATTTAAAATGAAATAGATATGAATTTATCAGGTTGTAACTATTTTCAGGAATTTCTAATATAACAGATAAAACTTTTCTAACCGAGGCAGATCTACCCACACACACTGAATGGTGGGGCTAATGCCTAGTCAGCTGCCACGCAAGCAGGACCGAGTCAGACCTATTGACTGGGTCAAAGATGATGTCATCAATGGCAATAGCTCACAGATCAATCTTAAATTCGATGATTCGATTCGAATTGGAACATGTGGTGGGGTGGAATCGATCCAGGGGATCAAGGCAAGTCAGGTGGTGGCTTCGACGACCATTTTTGGTCACCGGAGCTCGCTCCGGCGAACCCTACTGCGGCGGCCGGCGATGGTCTACGGCGAGCAGACTATCCGAGGCGCTAGGGAGTAAACAGAGGGTCTTGGAAGCTTTAGAATCTCACCAGGGACTTGATGGAGTACTCGGTGAGGCCGGAGGAGGTCGATAACGAGCTCAATGACATGAAGTTCCGGCGGTATCTGCGAAAGGGAACGACGATTTGCCGTTGATTCGAGACCTTCGGGAACCATTACTTCTGCCCAAAGTACTTCCTTGACGTTGCGATTCTCCTAGTACTCCCCTCGGACCTTGAGCTGGCCTCAATCGACGACGACGAATTTTTCCTGGGGCTAGGGTTTCACGGCGTTTGCAGAGATAAGCGAGAGAGAGGGAGAAGGTGAGACCCTGGGGTTTTCCGACGGCGGGCGGTCCTCTTATAGGCATCAGGAGGTGGCGGCGTTCATCTGGTCCATCGGGGAAGCGGCGCTGGATCGGGCGCCTGCCAGTGCTCCACCGAGCTGCTTCCCAGCTTGAGGTTGAAGACGACCGAAAGGGTACGTTGGGCTGGACTGCGAGGCGGGGTGTTGGGTCGGCTTGATGTGCCACGGCCAAGTAAGTTCGTTACCTATTTTTTTCCGATTCTTTTCCTTTTCTTTTATTTCCTGTTTGCTGTTTTGGATATGCTAACTAATATTTGATTTCTGTTTTTGCAGGATTTTGTATTAATTACTTAGTTTGCAGAGTTTGAGTTTGAAATCACTTATCAAATATGAGTATGACATTTCTAATCCAAAACATAGCATTAGATGAATTTTATATGTGCATTTGCACATAAAATTACAATACATATCGTTAGGATTTTATTATGAATTTTGGTTGAATAATTCCAATTGGCTTTTATGGAATTTTAGAAATACTTGGCTATATTTGAATCCACATTAGTAAGATGTAGAAACTTTAGCATGCATACAGTGTATAAGGGCAATAATTAAATAGGGTTTATCAATTTATTAACCCTCCTATTTAGGACTAGATGGAAAGGACCATTCTTTGTTTTTAAATAATTACTAAGACTTGAGTAATTGGCTAGGTGGTTATATAGCAACTGTAATTTGTATTTGAATGAAAATAAATTTACTATAAATGGTTATTCCTACCTCTGGGTTTCTTGTCCTGGGCATATGAACATGATTTCATGCTTCTCCAACTTTCTTAAAAGAATGAAATTGCCCCATAGCCATGCCCAGGCTTTATTGGTTTCTAGATTATTTACCTTTATTAATTGAAGATAAGTCATTAAATCTCACAGGAAAGACTTTTAATGTCTTGAGACCATGATCAAAGTACACCTTTGTATGGATTTGATCTCAAGATTAAAAGACTTGGTTGTTTATCTTATAGGAATTGTGGTTGGAACAAAATTCTTAAATTCAAGGTTAAAGCATGGGGATATATAGATCTTATGATCATATGTGATGCATAAGTTGGATTGATACTTGGGTATGGTTTTTCCAGTGTATGAATAAGGGTTATGGAACTGGATATAATGCTATCACACTCCACCAGGAACTAGTGTTCCCTTTGAAATATGATTAATGCAACAAAGGTTCTATAAACTACTAAGTTCTAGACCAGGCTAATGATCTGCTCCACATAAATCCAGATGATTCTTTTCAAAGAAACTTGTACACAGATCAAGGTATCTCCAATAACTTTAACAAGATGGTCATCTCCTAATTGAGATGTGCTTAAGTTGGACTTCTACTCCACACTTGGTTTTAGGATGATATCTGCTTATCATGCTAGGTTTTATATCTAACCTAATTACCTTCATCAACAAGCATAATCATATACCTGGCATGATCATACTATTTCCTTCATCAACTCCCTATCAAGGATTTATTCTTGATTGTACCTACCTTCTGAGATTAAAAATATAATCTCCCTCTTGGTATTATTCACATTGGAGCTACTACCTCTTCATAACTCCACAAGTCTGGGTATTGGTTACTTCCTAAAGATGGTTCTTGTCTAAACCAGAGTTAGGGTTTATGATGTGATCCCCCTATATCAAATGACTTGTTCTGATTAGAATTTGAGTAATGTCTAAAGTCTCCTAGTTGGCCTTTATAGGAATGGCTCTAATGTTCTTAAGTTATCCCACCTAAAGCCAAGGCAAATCTAGTAATCAAACTGGTATTGAGCTAACCTCTCAACTTCTCTTATTTGGACTCACTAGATTAGGACATAAGAGTGTAGAACAGATCATGATTTAAGAATAAGACTTATTTTGACTTCTTTAACATGAAAGAAATAGGGTTTAAAGAATACCATGATGATCTTGGTGTAAATTATCTGGTCCTAAAATGGTGTGTCAAGCATTTTAGTTTTACCTCACCGAACTCTCTTTTAGTTGTTGTAACTATGACTACCCAAAGCAAGGATTTAGCAAAGGTCATGTTGAAGTTTATCGCGCTCTAGTTGATGAGCTACTTCAATTCCATCAACTTAAGTGAAATTCCAATCACTTTGACATGTTTTATTTAAATGCGCGAAAATTACCAGGATTTTCTATGCATGAAATGCAATGCACACATCTGTTGCATGAAATATTACACTGGCCATCTATATATAGGGGCCAGGAGGGGACGGTGTGGGACAGATAGAAAGCAAGCCAGGTTTTACACCCACGTTTACTTTCATAGCCACCTTGTTTGACTGAATCTACCTTCGAGTTCATCCAACGCCCTATCTCCCCGATCCTAAGTCCTTCATCTAGGACATTTGTCGAGTTAACCCCTCGTCAATTGGCGCCGACCGTGGGGACTCTGGGCATTGGAATCATGAATTCGACGGCTTTTTCGCTTTTAGCTAGTAACAATCCAGAAATCGACAAAAATCAAGAGATGGAGCTGACGTTTGGAAGTTTAAGCTTCTACATCGGACCTTCGGGTTCAACTCGCCTTTCGGATCCGACGAAATCAGTTCCGTCGGCAAGCAAAACCAAGAGAATCATAGCATCTGGATCATCTGTGGGCTCTTCCAGCGAGGTAAAATCGCGAGTCAGTATCACAACAACAAAAGATATGAAAGAGAAACTCGAGGAATTCGACGAAACTCGAGGAAAGCCCGACATGGAAGAAGCAGTGGCTAAAAATCATGACATCTCAAGGGATTTCGCCATCAAAAGTAGTGGCATCTCCAGAAGCGTATATCAGTTATGCGTCATTATCACTGAAGCAGCAGAAGAGGACAATCATGAAGGCAACAAAGAGGTCGACCTGCAAGTCGACAGACCGAGGAGTAGCAGCAAAAAGGAAAAAGATAAAATTCGCGTTTCAACCGGAGAGTGGAGAATAATCATGTTAGCCATCAATCATGGCACAGAGATACCCGCAGATTTAAGGAGACAAGTTCTAATGGGGTACCAGTATGCACTGCACCAGCCCAAAAAGAAGCTAAGGGAGGACAGAGACATGTTCATGAGAAGCCGAGGTGACGACAGTACGTCAAGTGAAGGATACTGGGATGAGTAAAGCGACGCATCAGAGAGCAGCATGGAAAGACATAGAGACCCAAAGCACAACAGGAGGACAACAGCACAGATAAGAGAGGAGAGCTACGCGAAAAGTCAAAGCCCACAGCACTCAGAAGAGGAAGAAGATTTTGTTCAAGAAACACCAGAAGCAGCGTTGGTAGCAGCACAGGCGTACCTACTAACCACACAACCAGAGCCTGGAGATCCATGAGAGCACATGCAGCAGGCCGCAATACGAAGTCTCGGGTTGGTAGAAGACAAGTTAATGGAAAAGCTTCCAGAGGAAAAGGTAACACATCGAAAAGAAAGGCGAAAAGAAGAATTCAAGCGCAAATCCTCGCGAAACGAACCCAGTGACTCATCAGAAGATGAGAGGTGACAAAAAAGGCAGGAGGACGCAAGAAACATAATAGCACAAGCACGAGTAAACAGCTCACGCTATGCGTGGAGAGAGGAAAATTATGAAGACAATGAAAAAGAGATGGGCGCGTTATGCTTTACCCGCAGGGTTCGCAAAACGCGGGTAACCAAAGGTTTCAAGTTACCACATGATCAAGAAAAGTATGATGGGTCACAACAGCCCACTCTATGGTTGTCAGATTACCTACAAGCAGTACAGGTACTAGGAGGAACAAGAGCAACAGCCATGCAAAGTTTACAGTTACACCTCACCGGCGCAGCGCGGTCCTGGTTAAATACCCTACCCAACGACTCCTTTGGAAGTTGGGGAGAGCTAGAAAATCAATTCGCAAGAAATTTTTGCTCAACATATAAGCGCCCAGCGTCGCTAGAAGAAATCAAGTCGTGCGTGCAGCAGAAAGGCGAAACCCTATGCTCTTATATACAACGCTGGAGTGTAATCAAAAACTCAGTAGAAGACGTCTCCGACGAAAGAGCAATAGACACTTTTTTGAGTGGCCTTTGTCGTTCGGACCTAGTGGAAGAGATAGGGAGAACAAGGCCAAGGACAGTGTCAGAACTAATGGAAGTAGCCAACAGATTCGCCGATGGAGAAGACGCGTATAATAACAAAAGGGGGCGTTCACCAGAAGTCGACAAAACAAGCAGGCAAAGGCGAAGATACTGCAATAGCGACAACCACGGAAGGCAAAATCAGATAGCCGCAGGATATGACGGAAGAAACGGAGAAGGCTATGAAAATATCGAATTTCTAGCAAGAGACGGTAGGGGAAAGGAGAAGCCAAGGTACTCGGGTCCTTTGGCAGAAGATATGCTATATGGTCCTTGTCGCATCCATTATGCTTACCTAGATGGGAAAAGAGTTTCGAACCACCAGATGAAGGATTGCAGAACCTTCCTAAGGTTGCAAAACGCCATGGATTCAAGCCAAGGAGCACGACAGGGAGGAAAAAACATGAGTCAAGGATATCAAATGCAGCGACTCGCAAAACAGCTGGAGTCAAAAGTATATTTATCAGCAGTGATCCAACCAGTGCCAAAGTCGAAGAAAGAGAGGAAGAGCATATCAAGACAGGTCAACCTGGCAATATCATCGCCACCAGCTACTACAGAGTATCTAAAGTGGTCCGATCAACCAGTTAGATTTAGCAGAGCAGACCACCCAAGGAAAGTTCCCAGGCCAGGGCACGCACCAATGGTATTAAAGGTGCAAATAGGGGGATACAACATCAGGAGAGTATTCATGGATGCAGGAAGCGGCATAAATCTGATATATGCGAGAACTCTGAAGGCAATGTGCATCTCACTAGAAAGTCTAAAGCCAACAGATTGTTCTTTCCACAGAATAGTACCAGGAAGCGCAAACTACCCTCTCGGGAAAATAGAACTCGACGTTTGCTTTGGCAGTACCAACAATTACCGCAGAGAAAAGCTGGAGTTCAAAGTTATGGATTGGTGACGAGGGTTAAACTCGACAAATGCCCTATATGAAGGACTTAGGATCGGGGAGACAGGGCGTCGGATGAACTCGAAGGTAAACTCAGTCAAACAAGGTGGCTATGAAAGTAAACGTGGGTGTAGAACCTGGCTTGCTTTCAATCTGTCCCACACCGTCCCCTCCTGGCCCCTTTATATAGGTGGCCAGGTCTCAAGGATCGGGTGGGATCCGATACAGATTACAATATCGACATACGACATGAACTCGTATTTCGACTAGTATTACAATTTGGCCTAGCTTAACGGGCCTCGGGGGTACTCAACTAACAGGCTCTATTATCTATACCCTTGTCAGTAGCCCCCGAGATTCTACCAGAATTGCAGATTCGGGTTGAATCTCAGATCTTCAATTCTTCGACTTGATCAATACTTGACTTCTTCAAATCTTGAAATCTTCAACTTGGTCTTTTGACTTATCTTTTTCAATAATATATCACAAGGGGCTTTGATGAACAAGCCTGACAACTCTGACGGATCAAGATGTCAGTTAACTGCCGGAACAGACACTTGTCACCTACTTCAAATTCAATCCCCTTGGACTTGAATTCGGGAAACCGGTCAAATCCACTCTTTCGCCGCATTTAGGACTTACAAAGAATGAATCCCAATGGTTCTCAGGGTACCCAGTGCGTCCACCAGGATTTTTCTTCGTGTCGTAGACACGGATACATACCAGCAGAGCGCATCCATGTGCGTATACCGGGCCACACAAGACGGATCCAGGGGTCTTACCATCGTGATATATTTCAACCACGGCATTCAAGTTTTGTCGCGATGACGCAACTCGAGAATCATACGTCGCAGCCTTGTTTGACTGTTCCAGCATACAAAATATTCGGGTTTATTCAATTTTGATCGATAAAAAATCTTCCTCCCGATGGGAGTAATGATGCTTCCAGAATCCTATTTGCCTTCATTGTTCATTATAAAACATCGTCGGGTGCACGCCCAGCGCTCCCGATGGGAGTAGCCCCCAAGGCTATAGTCGAAAAGTCTTTTTTCGAGTATAGTCTTCAAAGACAACGTGCCTTCTTTCATATCGTGAGATCATAATGTGACTCTATAATATCGTCGGGTGCGCGCCCAGCGCTCCCGATAGTAGTAGCCCCCGAGGCTATAGTCGAATGTTTTCGGATATAGACTCAAAGAATGACTCCTTTTTTTACCAGGTTCAATTTTTCGTCGACTTCCTTGATCCTCCTTTTTCCAAGTTCGCCAACTCGAACCATCTTTGAAATATTCATCTTACTAGCGTCCACTGCTTATCATAGTCTTCAGTTCTCGTCACCCGTACGTTTCTGACGTCATTAATTTGTTTGTAATTATATCTAGATTTTGACCGTTACCCATGGGCAACGCGGTAATTTCGCAATTCCTCTGCCCGTTAGTGGGCTACCGTTTCCGCTCCTTGCGCTACGTCTCAGCCCATGTTCCGTTACCTGGAAGCTATATAAGGGGAGAGTGGGGAAATTTACTGTTTACCAGTTCATTGCTTCCGCCGCGGCCACCATTATTGCAATCGCTGCTCTCCTTTGATCTCCTGCTGAGCCCCCCAGCGTATATCATAGATGCGCGTGAAGCATCAGGGGCAAAAGCACAAGATGGCCAAGGGGATGAACGCCGCGACGAGCTGGGTGCCTTCCGCCTTCACGCAGAAGGAGCTGGACAAGGCCCGAGCGGACGGCCTCGTCTCGAACGACGATGAGGTTATCTTCCCCAGCGCTAAGCAGATCCCCAAGCCCAAAGATGGTTTTCGGGTGATGTTCTTTGCCTATCTTTTGCGCGGTCTTTCCCTTCCTGCCCATGAATACCTTCGTGGGCTTCTTTTTGTTTATGGTGTATAGCTTCACCAGCTCACACCAAACTCCATCTTGCACATTGCTTGTTTCATAACTTTGTGTGAGTCGTTTCTGGGGATTGATCCCCACTATCTTCTTTGGAGATCCCTTTTTCGGCTCTGCCCCAGTGTTGCATTATCCAAAAAACCCGAACTAGGCGGAGCTTGTATCTTTGTTCGCTCTGAATTGCAGTATTTGGAGTTTTCAATGGCTGCCTCGGTACAAGGTTGGAGGACCAAATGGTTTTACATCAAGGACCGAAAGAGTTCCTCCTCCGATAAGTACAGCATTGCTCCATTTGATGCCTCCCAAGAATTGAAGAAATTGGCCTCGTGGGATTCGCCTCTCATGGAAGCTGAGATAGAGGAGATCAAGCCACTCCTGACCTGCATCCAGGAGCTGAAAAGTGGTAGAGGAGGTTCTCTTTCGGGTACGCAACTCATAGCATTTTTCCTGCAGCGTCGGGTTCAACCCTTGCAGCATCGTCTTTCCAAGTTGTGGACTTTTTCCGGCTTGGGGGATCCTTCTCGAGTATCTGAAAACCTTATGGAGAAAAAGGATCTCGACAGGCGTGTGAGAGCTCTTACCACTCTCACCAAAGATCATGAAGTTGCAGACTTAGCCGCAAGCCACTTCGACTCCCAGCATCCCTTGCCTGCGTTAATTTTTGTTGTCTTTACTTTGCCTTGTCTTTCTCTTATTATTCTTCGCCTTATATCTTTCGGGATGTTTTGTCTTTTCAGGATCATCGACTTCTTGTTTCTCGCCGTCCTCTCCCAGAGGGAGGGGCCATTCCGCATGTTCCTGTTTCTGCGGCCTCCGAAGCCCCCGAGACTAAGGACAACCACGATGGAGACGAAAGCGAGGATTCGCTGGAAAGGACTAGTTTGACGACGTCACCTCCTCCTGCACTTTCTGAAGACATTATTGTGGACAAGAAGAGGAAACGTGTCGAAGAATTTGCTTCTTCCAGTGCCTCCGCCCCTAAGACTGTGGCCGGGGAATCCTTCGAGCCAGAGGACAGCGGAGAGCTCTTCGACTTCATGGACTCGTGAGTGTTCATCTGTCTATTTAGCTTTTGATTGTCGACCTTGATAGATGACTTTGTCTTTTTCTCTTTTTCTCAGGGACGAGGAGAACCTGAAGAGGTTTGCTGCTGAAGCCCCCATCACTGATACCCTCGTCATCAATGAGTCGTTGCCACAAGAGGTTGATCCAGCAGCAAAACCTCAAAAAGCTTCGAAAAAGCCTACCAAGAAGGCAGTCACTATTCGTAGCTCTAGGCGCTTGCAGAAAGCTTCCGACGCCGGTGGTACCCTTGAGGCCCATCAGTCCACAAGCTCCTCCGACGACGTGCGTAAACATACAGTTATATTTTCTTTAACTTTTACGTGTTGATGCTCATATCCTATTTTCTGGACAGAACCTGATGAAGAAATTTGTCGACTTGGGCAATGAATGCGTCGAGTACCTAAAAGTTGCCAAGGCTTCTGAAGGTAAGTCTTTTTTTTAATACTTGCTCATCTTTGCATGCCTATCTCTGCTTCTTTGCTTGACTTTTTCTTTCCTCTTTGTTTGACTCAGGTGCTCTAATGGCAGCCAATACTCGTGTTGCATCGCTGGAAGCTGAACTCGAAGCTTCCAGGACAGCTTTTGATGCCACCACTGCTGCCAAGGTCAATGTTGAGAAGTCTGCTAAGTCAGCATTGGCTAAGGCTAAAAAAGCAGAAAAGGACTTGGCCAATGCTAACAAGGAGCACCTCCAGCGGGAACAGGCCATGGCTGAGCGGCTAAACCAGATGTCTGCTGCTGCTGGAGGTACATACTATACTTTCTTTCATTTTGTCGGCTTTCTTGCTCTCTTATGCTTGCTGATGTATTCCTTTTCTGTTGCTTTGCTATTTCCTTGTTTTTGCAGAATATAGTAAAGTGTCCGCGTCGACTTTGCAGCTTGACAAAGATCCTCTCTTAGCCGCGGTCAGCTTGCTGGAGGCGAACTGGATATCTGTCCGGGAAATCTTCGAGTTGGTTAACCGCGTGCTTACGCGGATTTTTGTCGGGTTGTGGCCCAAGAAGAAGGCCAATGTACCGGACTTGAAGAATCTTGCCAAAGCCTTCGACGCCGATGAGGACCCCATACTCACTATGAAGGGTCTCTCCTTGAAGCGAGGTGTCGAGGGGGGCATTGCTTTTGCATATGCGCATGGTGAGGAGGTGAACTGGGAGAAGGTTAGTTCTTCCCACGGCCGCCCTCGTTTGGAACTGAAGCCCTTCTTCGAGAAGGCGAAAAAGTATGCGCCGGGCATCGTGTCGATGATTTCCCCTTCGGTGGCTTCCACGACCGGTACGACGCCGATTACTTCGACTCCGGCCACAAGTGGATGTATGCCTCGTCCTGATGCTGGTGCTGCTTCTGCCACGCCTTCCTCTTCTACAGATCATGAGGCCGAGGTGCGTAGACTTGGCCTTCCTTGTAATTTTATTTTCATTCTGATGTAGGAAACTCTCTAGTCGCATGTAGCCCAAGAACCTTATTCAGAGGGCTTATGCTTTTGTAAATATATCTTTTTTTGCGAAATACCGTGTTTGGTTTAGCTTCTGAGATGCTTCTCTCTTCTTTTTCTTTTGCCTTCCAGCCTGTGCGTGCTGGTAAATTATCTGGTCGCGGTCGAGCTCCATCTTCTGCCGATGCTTTCGACTTCGGGGTTTCATCGCCTCCTCGTCCTGTTTGCCGATGTGATGAGTATTCCTCAAGGATTGCAGATCTTGATAGCTGTTTGACTTTGTCTAAATGCCAAGCGCAGATGGCTATGGATAAAGCCAGCAAATCTTGCGATTTTATGAAGTAGATATCCATACTCGAGGATAAGGTGTCGAGTCTGACAGCTAAAATTGTACATTTGGAGGAGTGCGACTCCTTTCTCGTTGGTATTATCGAGTCTGCTTGCGAGTTGCTGCAATGTAAGTTTTCTTGCAATTTTCCTATTTTACTTTTCTGCTGCAACGCTGTTGGCCCATGATTTTTGCTATTGTAGGTACTTGCCTGGACTTCGTTGGTGAAGCTCGTCGTGTTTCCTGAATGGATCGCGGCTCTTGAGAGATCATCAGGTGGAGTCGAAACTTTTTGGTCTGATTCCCGGCGCCGCAGTGCTATTGTGCTTCTCCAAGATCGTGCTCAACATATTGGAGAAGCGGTTGATGGTTGTCGACAAGCTCTGACTACCATGTATTTCATGATGCTTCCTCGTAATCCTCTTCCTGGAACTTTTTCACAGCTGCTTGCTGTTTTTAGATCTACTCGGCGTATTCATCGTCTGATAGAGCTTAACTTAGTGGCTGGTGTCAATTTTGCGCTTGGTTGGACACGCAAGTGGCACCCAAGGCTCAATTTTATTTCCATGTCACTAAGCTTGCCTTCGGGAGGAGCTCAGCTACGAGTTTATATGGATGCTACCCTTCAGCCAGCTAGAAGGCTCATAGCTAGGTTGCTTCGAGAGGATGCCGCGTTTTTTCGCGAGCATCACTACTTAGATCCTTTGGGCAACCGTAGACAGCCCCTCGGAGTCAGTGACGAACTGTATTTGTTGTTCCTGATTCACGCGCACACAAACTCTTGGTGGAGGGTCATTTTGATTTAGCAGGTCGACTCCTAGTGCCGGAATGACTGCGGCAATCAGAAGCTCAGTAGACTTTAGTGGGTTCAGAAAGAACAGCTCTGGCAATCCCACCTTACCAGTAAACGGCTTCAACTCCCCTGATTTGTACGTAGGTGAATGCAGCAGATCGTACTGGATTACAAATTTAACCTTTATCCTTTCTGAAAACAATAGATTACCATCTGAAACAATAGGCCCGAGGATAAATCTCAGACATCTGCGCCTGCATCTCACAAACTTGCACACGGCAAGTAACCTCGTCCAGTATGATGTTAGGTATCTGACCATCACCAGAAAATCGAAGATCGCCATGATCCAAACGATAATATCAGTGATAAACTTGTCGGCGGTAGCCACGGACTTCATTGAATCCACCACACTGGGTCCCAAGAGAAGCCACGAGATAGCCACACCCCTCAAAACACCCAGTCCGACATGGAAGTAGTAGGAGCGCAGCCCTAGGCAGAAGACCACAGGGTAACCGGTGTGCAGGTGGTGATTGAGGAACATAAGTTCCATTACCAGAATGCGGAATAGTTCTTTCGCTCTGTTGGCGTTATATTCTTCGGGTATCCACACGATTGTAGCTGCTGGTTCCGTCTCAGATTGCGTGCCGCTGCTGGTTCTTGATCTGTCTCTGATTTTAGAGCTGCTTCCAACATGTAGCAGATTAGCTTCTTGGTCATCGTGTTTGAGTGCAACTTTGCCCCTTCCAGCCTACACCTGACACTAGTGGAAAAAGGGCCTTTGGCCTGGACCCTTTAGTCCCGGCCTCCATCTGGGCCGGGACTAAAGGCCCGGCCACGTCGCCCCAAATTCGCCAGCCGCCCGGGAGGATTTAGTCCCGGCCCGTAGCGAGGCTTTAGTCCCGGTTTGAGACACAAACCGGGACTAAAGGGCTATGCGCTGAGCAGCCCGCATGTGCGCCCCCTTTAGTCCCGGTTTGTGTCTCAAACCGGGACTAAAGTCCTCTGCCTATATATTGGCCGCAGCCCCTCTCTCCCCTCTTCCTTGCATTTTTCTTGGATGGATGAGTGTGGGTGTGTGCTAGCTCACCTTTTTGCTTGGATGCACTAGAGGTGTTTGTTGAAATGTGTGTTAGAGCGATGCCGCTTCAGTTCACCGAACACAACTACGATATGAGGTGCCCGAGCCACGCTTAAGCCTCTTCCTCTTTATTTCCACTTATTCTAAAAGGTTAGCAACTATATTTCCTCGTTTAGACCGTGCGGTACTAATTATTAGGATCGTGATTGTGTTTGATATACTGTTGCATGACGCAGATGAGCCATCCATGGATGTACGGTGATCGACGCACCGCTGCCTACAGAGAAGGCGTGCATTCTTTTCGAGATGCGGCCGATGCGAACAAGCATGGTGGTGGCTATATGTTTTGTTCATGTGTTGAATGTCGGAATGAGAAGGATTACACTTCCTCAAGAGTCATTCAGAGCCACCTGCTTCGGTCCGGTTTTATGTCGGGCTATAATGTTTGGACCAAGCACGGAGAAAGAGGGGTTATGATGGAAGACGACGATGAAGAAGAAGAGAATGATGATGACAACTACCGATCTATGTTCCCTGAGTATGCTGATACCGCAATGGAAGACAATGAAGAAGAAGATCAGGGTGCAGAACGGGAACCAGATGAGCCCGCTGATGATCTTGGCCGGGTCATTTCTGAAGCACGGCGAGGCTGCGACACAGAAAAGGAAAGGTTGCAGTTCGAGCAGATGTTACAGGACCACAACAAATTGTTGTACCCAACTTGTGAAGATGGCCAGAAGAAGCTGGGTAGCACACTGGAATTGCTGAAGTGGAAGGCAGAGACCGGTGTGACTGACTCGTCATTCGAAAAGTTGCTGGTACTGATGAAGAAGATGCTTCCAAGAAAGAACGAATTGCCCGCCAGCACGTACGAAGCAAAGAAGCTTGTCTGCCCTCTAGGATTAGACGTGCAGAAGATACATGCATGCCCTAATGACTGCATCCTCTACCGCGGTGAGAAGTATGAGAATATGGATAAATGCCCGGTATGCACTGCATTGCGGTATAAGATCAGAAAAGATGACCCTGGTGAGATTGAGGGCGAGCCACCCAGGAAGAGGGTTCCTGCCAAGGTGATGTGGTATGCTCCTATAATACCACGGTTGAAACGTCTGTTCAGAAATAAAGATCATGCGAAGTTGTTGCGATGGCACATGGAAGATCGTATGAAAGACGATAAGTTGAGGCACCCCGCTGATGGTCGGCAGTGGAGAAAAATCGAGAGAGAGTTCCCGAGATTTGCAGGTGACGCAAGGAACTTATGGTTTGGTCTGAGCACAGATGGCATGAATCCTTTTGGGGAGCAGAGTTGCAGTCACAGCACCTGGCCCGTTACTCTATGTATCTACAACCTTCCTCCTTGGTTGTGCATGAAGCGGAAGTTCATTATGATGCCAGTGCTTATCCAAGGTCCAAAGCAACCCGGCAACGACATTGATGTGTACCTAAGGCCATTAGTTAACGAACTTTTACAGCTGTGGGCCGAACCAGGTGTACGTGTGTGGGACGAGCACAAACAAGAGGAATTTGACCTTCGAGCCTTGCTTTTCGTAACCATCAATGATTGGTCTGCTCTTAGTAACATTTTAGGACAGTCAAACAAGGGATACAATGCATGCACGCACTGTTTAGATCAGACAGAAAGTATATATCTGGAAAAATGTAGGAAGAATGTGTACCCGTTCAATCGTCGTTTTCTTCCGCTCAAGCATCCCTTAAAGAAAAAAGGCAAGCATTTCAATGGCAAGGCAGAACCCCGGGGGAAGCCTGACATCCGTACTGGTGCTGAAGTATTTGATATGGTCAAAGATTTAAAAGTAATCTTTGGAAAGGGTCCTGGCAGCCAACCTGTTCCTAACGGCCCTGATAAGCGCGTACCCATGTGGAAGAAGAAATCTATATTTTGGGAGCTACCCTATTGGGAAGTCCATGAGGTCCGCTCCGCAATCGACGTGATGCACCTGACGAAGAATCTCTGCGCGAATATTCTAGGCCCTTTAGTCCCGGTCCGTCTTACAAACCGGGACTAAAGGTCCTGGCCCTGGATGCACTCGGAGCCCCCACGTGGACAGCCTCCAGTCCCGGCTGGTAACCGGGCCGGGACTAAAGGTTTAGCCTTTAGTCCCGCGGCTGGGGTCCCGGTTTGCAAACTGGGACTAAAGCCCCTTACGAGCCGGGACTGGAGGCCCTGTCCCCACTAGTGTGAGTAGCCGAGACAGCGCAAAGGCCATGGCCAGCTGCTTATTATTTCGGCTGATGGGTGGGTCGTCCAGTTGCCAAATCTTTTCTAGGGTAATAAGGTCGTCATCACCACTCAGGCCCCCTTCTTTTCAGCTTATTTTCCAGATTCTCCCAGAAGCTACCCTCCACCAGCTTCTCCCAGAATCTCGTTTCTAAAATTTGCACAACGATTCTGGGAGAAGCTGGTGGAGGGTAGCTTCTGGCAGAATCTGGAAAATAAGCTGAAAAGAAGGGGGCCTCAGCTGCTCTCCATACTGACCATGCACCAAGTACTTACATCCAGCCATGGTATGTGGGTCGAAGTCGTCGTCGCGGTTTCGGCTCATGTACCTGTGAAGAAGTTCTGAACTGGAGCCGTACCACGAGTGTTTGGATGCTCCAAAGTGTGCTATAAATCTGTACAAGCTCCTCAGGACCAGAACACACCGAAATATCCAGAAGGGGAAACGCCCCACATCGGAGCCATGCTTCAGTCGCAGTAGTACCACGGCCCAAAGTTTCACCATGTATACCGTCTCAAAACTCAGATCGAACTTGGACAGGAAGTAGACACCAGAACGGAAATTGACCAGGAAAAGGGCCCAGATTGGGAACATCTTGTTCTTGAATGGCGCAGCTTGCATGGCCCCAAAAGTGTACACCAGTAAAGCCTCTGATACACTATCCAGCACTTTCACCTTGGGTCTTCTCGTTGAGAAAACAAGGATGCCCGACAAAGAGAGCATCAAGGAGTACATCAAGATCAATAATCCCACTAAAATTCTGATGCGAAGCAATATATAGGTGTTCAGGCTCCATTTGGTGATCAAATCGGCGATAATAGCGCCAAGATATGTCATCTTCCGTACCCTGCCGCACCAGAATCAGGTCAAGCCATGTAACAGTCAAGTTAATTTACAAATGAACTTAATCAATCATGTTTAAATCTACCATCTATCTGTCCACAGTTATACTACTACTAGTACATTTATTCCACATGCATGTGAGTTGTGTGTAAGAACCTTTTTTTTTAAACTTATCCAGCCATTTGTATGTAAGTAAATTGTTTAGGTTATGGTGAATCTTCACAAACCATTGGAAATATCATCAACGCTATTTATTTAGAGTTTTATTTTTGTGGTTTAGACACCGAGGAAATAAGGGCATTCTTCTATGAATATTCATGAACCACGTACAGTAGGGTATCCTTTATTATTTTGGTGTTCAAAATTAAAGATTTATTTTACTAACCGTTGTTGCCCTACCTTTCTCGAGAGGTTTCTGGAAGTGTTTGAGTCTCCTCAAACAATCGAACACAAGTCCGGTAGCAGTTACTGCATACTGTAGTAAGCGAATCCCAGCTCTTTGCCTGCCGTTCGATGTTACTAATCATTGGTTCCAATTACCTTTCAGATGGTTTTCACGGAAATACAGTAGTACTAGGAAGATTGGCGCGCCTCCACACCACGCCCCTTGGCTGTTAGATTGTTGGTTAAAGTATAAAAAATTACTACAATATTGAAGTTTCCTGATGTATAACGAAAGAGCTGGTGTCAAAGCAGGATTAGGTAACTAAAAGTGATACTGTGGAATTATTTTAATCTTCCGCGTGTAAGTAATCGTGGGGTGATGAAAAATAGTAGTATGGATAAAATTCACTTCGTAATCGTGAGGCAATGAAAACAGAGGCGCGTCGGTTTAAAGAGGCAACATATGGTGCAGCAAGTTTTTTCATAGCCATAGGTAGGCTAGTAGTATTTTGCCCTGCTAATGGAGGCGACTATTTTATTTCTGGAGTGCTACAGAAGAATCCTATGGTACTATTTTCCCTGGCTGAAACAACGCTGGAAGGTGGAGTAAGTATACTTTTTTGGCATCTATCTATCTATCTACTATATACTAAAAGCACAATACGGAAGTCTAAAATAGAGCCACCATGTTAATCCACATAGGCTAGAAATAAATATACCGTTGATTTTACTACTAACGGTTAAGATTTAATAGATCTAAGAGTTACGTAAAATTGTAGACACGTGACAAGTCGGTTACACGTCTACACCGGTGCATACCAAATATATATTCATATAATAAGATATACCTGTCCATCACATATTTGACAAAAGAATAAAATAAACGTAAGAACATGCATTGTGTGTTTAAAAGGAAACAGCCGTACGTCGCGTGTTGACAATAAATAAAAGAGTGTAACATAGTAGGACTCTATCTAAACTGACCGTGTGTTTAAAAAGGAAAAAAAAACTAGCTAACTAATACATAGAGAGAGAGGCACAAACGTGTACCTATAGGACTCCACTATGGATCCAAATAACACTACATACGTGTAAACTCCAACTGGTAATGATTGAGTCCGTTCTACTCTTCAGCTGATTGGTCTAAGGAAGTGGAAATGTAATTCAACTTTTCAGAGCATATGAATCCATGGTTTAATATATATTTTAAAAAATAGAAAAAATATTCGTACGCACACCCGAATTACTTATGTTCTCATAAGTTAAGGGAAAAGGAATTTTTTGTGTCCTATGTAAAAAGACAAATTTTAATGCTTCATTATGATTATTCACATGATGTTTTTGTCTTTTCACACAGGCCACGTAAAATATTCCCACAACTTGAGCCAACGTTGAATGACATTATTATCATTAGATCTTTTGAAAATGACATTATTATCATTAGACCATAATATGAAAGATGATTATATGATTCTCGTGTTTTTGATCATTTATTCAACATTATATCAATGATACCTAAAAAACAATATTATATTCAAAAAATTATAAATTTAAGTATTAGTAGTTTCCACCACATTGAAGAGGATGCCTTCGCATTTGCGAGGGTCACCTGGCTAGTTACTCTAAAAACGGAAGCTCGCTCGCTGCTAGGCACATGAAAGTGAAACACCGCGTAGGAAAAGCTGCGAGCGGCCATTAAACTGAAGCTCGTCCGTACGTGTAAAAGAGAATGCCACCACATGCGATGCGAGCATCTCGATCCATATTTTCCTTGAAACCAAATTAACCCACAACAAAACTACAGTACAACGATGAAGAGTATGTTATGGTTTCCCTTCGATCGAAGTTCATATGGCGCGGACGTACGCGGTTGGGCGGTAGGCCCCACACGTACTCAGCAAGAATGATGCGGGCCCGCCACCACATGCAAGCCTCTACTCCATCCATGTAAACCTAGACCATGACAAATAGTCAAATTAGAAAATTGTCGCACGTTGTCCCCTCAAAACCTTGGTCATTACCATCTAGAAGCCCTGAAACTCAATGGTTGCACTGTATACTACTCTTGTAAACTTGGCAGACATTTGAGTCCATTCAGTTTTTGGCCCTATTTTGTTCAGTGCAGATGCTCAAGCGAAGTGGACTGGATCGTTGACGGGTAAAATGCCCATATACGGAGTGTATATGTTTAAGAGCTAAAAACATGCATATACTTTCATGTCAAAAGTAGCGTGAACCTACGCACTATTTTTCTCAAAACATAAGTAAAGCCGCCAATCATTAGTAGGAATTATTTTGACGGTTAGATCTACTAGGACTTTAAATCGCAGCCGTAAGATTTATGTAACAAATTAATTGTACAACGTGTTGGGTCCAATATGTTATATGCAAACTATTGGCTCACACATGCACACCTCGACCCTCGAGTTCACGATATGTTACGCTGTTATGTTTCACGAGATTTTTTTTGTAGAGTCCATGCTAAAACACATACTATTAAAGAAAGAATCCATGCCATGTACAGGTCTTCATATACGATCGGTAGAGCATCTACCATATACTGCACTTTATGGGTCCAAGGAATTTACACACAACGTGGCTTGATCAGCACACGCTACTGAAAGGTATAGACTACAGAATCAACTTAGTGTATAGGCAAACATAAGTGAGTATGTTAGAAAAGTTAGCTGGAACATATTCGCTAGAAGCAAAAAACAAAAGTTTCGCAAGAACATCATGGTCAACGATAGGAGTTGATGGGTATGGGTATAAGAATATGAAATTTTATAAATAATATTTATAAATTGATCATTATGTACATTGTTTATAGATTACAGATAAAAGACATATTTATTCAACTGCCATTGGACCCACAGCCTCACAAAACGCTTGAAAAAGTTTGGAGTCCTCCATTAATGAAGTAGCGACATTAGTCGCACTATCGACGGAGCATACAACATACTGAACATAATTATCGGGTTTACGATACACAAAGGGCTAAGGCAACATGGATACTAGCGAGAATGAGAATGATCCTAACAGTGAAAAAATAATTTTAAGCTTTAATATTAATAAGAAACGATGTTAGTCGAGGCATTGTGGATGGACTCACAGTGTAAACTATTTTAGCTTAGTGATACATAGAACTAAGTCATCAAAGTTTCTTCCTTGATATGTTTCATATTTTGTACTCTCTCTATCTTAAAATATGATGCATATAATTTTTAGTCAAAGTTTAACCAACCATATTAAAAAAAAGTATCAATATGAATATCATGGTCAACGTTAGGAGCTGATAGCTATGGGCATAGGAATATGAAATTTAAAAATAATATTTATAAAGTGTAAATTGATTAGTATGTAAATTGTTTATAGATTACAGATAAATGAAATATTTATTTGACTGTCATTGGAGCCACACACTCACAAAACGTTTGGAAAAGTTTAGAGTCGTGAAATTTTAATATTAATAAAGTAGCAACATTAGTCGCACTATTGACGGAGCATACCACATACTGAACATAATTATCACATTAACGATACACAAAGGGCTGAGTCAACATGGATTCACGCTAGAATGAGAATGATCCTACAGTGAAGGAATATTTTGAACCTTTAAAATAAATAAGAAACAACATTTGTCAAGGCATTATGGGCAGACTCACATTGTAAACTATTTAAAATTAGTGATACATAGAACTAAGTCATCAAAGTTTCTCCCTTGATATGTTTCATATTTAGTACTCCCTCTATCTCAAAATATGATGCATATGGTTTTTAATCAACTTTTCAAAGTTTGACAAACTATATTAGAAAAAGTATCAATATTTATATTTCTAAATTAATATTGTTAGAACCATCATGAAATATATTTTGTATTATAGATGATGATATTTTTCAATATAATTGGTCAAATTATTAAAAAAATTGACTTTAACTAAAAACTATTTTTGGAATAGAGAGAGTACGAGACTAGCTACCCGGGATGAAGCGTGATAGCTATAAGAAACAAAAAAACTTTGTTAAAACGTGATGACCAACTAGGAGCTGCTAGGGAATTTAGTAAAAAAAAAGTGTAAAATGATCAATGCGTCAGGTTGTTTTCCTGATTAAGTATACATAAATGCTAAATTTATTCAACTACCATTAGACCAACAGAAACAGTCAAACAAACCGCACACAGAGTCCTGAGCCGAGAATTTTCGGGCTACCAAAGTCATGACATTATGCGAACTCACAGTAATAGTAAATTATTTATAGATTACAGATAAATGAAATATTTATTTTACTGTCATTGGACCCACACACTCACAAAATGTTTGGAAAAGTTTAGAGTCGTGAAATTTTAATATTAATAAAGTAGCAACATTAGTCACACTATCGACGGAGCATACCACATACTAAACATAATTATCGCATTAACGATACACAAAGGGCTGAGTCAACATGGATTCACGCGAGAATGAGAATGATCCTACAGTGAAAGAATATTTTGAACCTTTAAAATTAATAAGAAACAACATTAGTCAAGGCATTATGGACAGACTCACATTGTAAACTATTTAAAATTAGTGATACATAGAACTAAGTCATCAAAGTTTCTCCCTTGATATGTTTCATATTTATTACTCCCTCTATCTCAAAATATGATGCATATGGTTTGTAGTCAAAGTCAAACTTTTCAAAGTTTGACAAACTATATTGGAAAAAGTATCAATATTTATATTTCTAAATTAATATTGTTAGAACCATCATGAAATATATTTTGTATTATAGATGATGATATTTTTCAATATAATTGGTCAAATTATAATTTTTTTTACTTTGACTGAAAACTATTTTTAGAATAGAGAGAGTACGAGACTAGCTACCCGGGATGAAACGTGATAGCTATAAGAAACAAAAAAACTTTGTTAAAACGTGATGACCAAGACTAGGAGCTGCTAGGGAATTTAGTAAAAAAAAGTGTAAAATGATCAATGCGTCAGGTTGTTTCCATGGTTAAGTATACATAAATGCTAAATTTATTCGACTACCATTAGACCAATAAAACAGTCAAACAAACCGCATGCAGAGTTCTGAGCCGAGAATTTTTGGGCTACCGAAGTCACGAGATTATACGAACTCACGGTAATAAATATTATCGGCTTATTATACCTATATGTCTAAGTGAACAAAAATTCTTGTGAGGTTGAGAATATTCGTATGCTAAAGGAATATTCTGACTCAACGAGACACATGGCGTCAAACTTCCAAATTTAATGAAGATAGAACATTATTGGACACTGCTGACATATTCTCGCTTGATATGTATCATGTTTAGTATCACATAATCGTGTCAATACTATTTTTAATCAGAGGGACTCAAAAGGTACACTTGAATATTATGAATTTTTCTAGCGGATATTGTTTCTTTTTATAGTTGACATAGTTAGACCATTCTATGTGTTTTCCTCTTACTTAATAAAATCAACATAAAAGCACGTGTCGTATCAATTTCACAATAAAATTGATCATTGACTGAGAGTATTGAACTATGCTATCCAAGCCGCATATATTTTCCATAACATAGAAAATACATGTGACTAGCAATGTACAACCATTAAACGAAGATTAGAATAAGTTGGAGAAACTATTAAAAAATGTCTATTCTGGAAAACCTAGAGTCTTCTATAACTTTCACTACCGAGGCATAAACATGTTAAAAGAATACATTTGAAAGAAAATAATTAATATGTCTTCACTTGTATATTCATGTACAAATTTAATGGCCAAAGTTTGTCCACAATCATGATTCTAAAATGTTGCAAATTGTGACATGGAGTAAGTAAATGAGAAAAACATACATTAAAACAAGATAATGCTCACTATATATGTGACCTACATATTAAGGAGGATAGACCATTTTAATTTTAATTCAAGCTATTTTTGGTCAAAGTTAATTAATGAATAATTATCTGTAAGAACTGCAGTCCTGTTTATCCTATATCACTTAATTACATGGGTGTTCCAACCAGACCAACATATGACATAATAATCATTTTTCCATAAATTTCTGATTGTCAAAACGTCACAAATCTTATATCACTAACGTGATATATTTGTTTATCAAAACAGCAGTGTAGTTGTAGAATATTTTGACTTTTGTCACATGATAAGAAGTAAAGCGACATCATTGAAACCATTGGTTTATTTTCTTGAACACATTCAACGCACTACAGATAATGCCCTCGTATTTGAGAGGGCCACCATGCTAGTTATATACTAAAAGCACAATACGGAGGTCTAAAATAGAGCCACCGTATTAATCCATATAGGCTAAAAATAAATATACCGTTGATTTAACTTTTAATGGTTAAGATTTAATAGATCTAAGAGTTACGCAAACAATTGACACGTGACAAGTCTGTTACATATTTACACCCTTGCATAACAAATATGTATTCGTTTATCAACACATACCTGTGGTCACGTGTTGACAAGAAAAATGAAAACGTAACAAGCTAGGACTCTATCTAAGCTGGCTTTGTGTGTTTAAAAGGAAAAAGTCTAGATAACCTAATGCATGATACAGCGGTCCATCGTCGCGTGGTGACAAGAAAAATAAAAACGTAACATGCTAGGACTCTATCTAATCTGATCGTGTGTTTAAAAAGAAAAAAGAGCTAGCTAACCAATGCATTAGAGAGAGGCGCACGTTTATGCCTATATGACTCCACTACGAATCCAAAATAGAAGTACATATGTGTAAACTACAATTGGTAATCGGTGATTCAGTTTGTTCTACTCTCCAGCTGATTGGCCTATAATGAAGCGGAAATGTAATTCAACTTCCTGGTGCATATGAACTGATTGTTTGAATATACATTTTGAAATATAAAATAACAAGAAAAAATATTCACACGCACATGCGGATAATTTATGTTCTCATAAATTTTGGGAAGATGTTTTTGCCTTTTTATACGGGCCATATAAAAATTCCCAAAATTTGAGCAAGTAAAATGGTTGCATGTGCACGCGAAAATTTTCTTTTGACTTTTATTTTTTTATAATAATTCACCCAAGAGCCGAAACACCACTTCTTGAAGGAAGGCACAATATTGATGAAGCTACATGGCACAAACGCAAAAAAATGTAATTTGGCAAACGCCGAGGTGATAAAAAGTAGATACGTACAAAAATCAAGTAAGTTGTAAATATGTTTTGGTTTAATTTTAGTGAGGAAAACCGTAAAAGATTACTGATAGAAGAAAAAACATGAGGGAATGGGAAGTAGAAGAAAAGAATGAGTTAAACAAAAATTATAAATAGCAATCAAAGTCTATGGTTTTGTATGGCAGACCACAAGAACGAATAAAATTAATTTTTCATACTCAAACAAGAGCCATAGTGACAACATAATACACTACATTAAATGAGTTTTTTATCCAAGGCTCCAATCATATTATCTTAAAATGAAAATTCTAGATGCACGGTGGCTCATCAATTGTAGATTCACAATGGTATATTAATACTGACATACTAATGAAATAAATAAAAAATAGTTGACATGCTAGAAAATAAATGATGCAAAAAATTGATCCTAGATAAAATTTAGAATATTAGTGTTAATAAAAATCTCTATAATTTTTATTGACAATCCAATGACACAGTAATAACACTAGCTTCTTAGAGCTAATATATTGAATGCATAAGTTAATGATACTTTAAAATAATAGACACAAATATGCATGGTGGGTAACACGTAATATCCAATAATAAAATGGATGTGTATGAACATGACTCCATATATCAACATACTCCTATATGATTTTATAGGTGCATAAAAAGGGATGGTATGGATATTGTTAACGAAGTTCAACAGAGTACAATAGAGAAAAGTAAATGCATGTACAAATTTATTCTGAGACTTGCATAGTTCTAGATGGATGAGAGATGTTGACAAGTGGTTGATTAGGGAAAAATAAAATGTTATAAGGACTGAGCATATGGCACGTTATGACACAAGCAAGAAGAAATTGGAGATATGCTAACATGCTACATGTGTAAGAAAACTTCTCGCGCAGATAAATACAAATGATGTTGTGGGTGCTAAGGTAAGATGAACATGAAAAAATCTTGAAAACATATATGTCTCTTTATCCAAAATGTTTTGCTCAACATGTGCATATTGGTCACACCTAATAAATATTTCTTTATCAAATTTAGTATTAATAATATTATAGACGAATACAAATCATAAAAAGTTTGCATGTTGGGTAGGATAAAATAAAAAGCATATTTACATCTCCATATATGGAATCAAATCATCACAGGTGGAATTTTTTCCTATATATAGTGTAGGTTCTTCCTCTACAATTTTGTTTCTGAAAAATTACAAGGAGAGAAACTAATAAAAAAGTTGCATGGTGAAAATTTAATAATTTTTTTAGTTTTCTATATGTGTTCCTGAAAACATACTAATTATCAAATATAAAATAAAAAAAAACTGAAAATAAAATAATAATGCCTAGAGACTCTAGCCATGGAAATGTAGGTTACCCAATTACGCTCTAATTAGTATTTAGATTATATCATATATACAATACAGATTTACTACCACCGGTGGTAGCTATACACCCTTAACGAGCCGTTAAATCACTTCAATGGACAGTCTGCATCGCCTATAGGTTAACGAAGAAAATTCGATTCTAACCCAGTTAGCGACCGGCCGTATCCTTCTTTTTCTCTCCCACACGGCCACACGATCCCTCTGACCGTACACACCACCGTACCCACCACAGGAGCGTCGTTCCCATCGATCCCACCACCACATGCTGGATCCGCATGCTTCACCGAGAGCTCCTGGTCGCCGGTGCTGCGCCCCCAACCTTGACCTTGCGGCCTCGCCTCTCATCTTTGTTTTGGTTGGTCTCATGCTGCTTTCCAGCCAAATCCGGCTGGAATTTGTGCAACAGCGTCTTCCTGGTAGATGGCCATGCCGTGAGCCCCGCCCCTGGTAGACGACCACGCCGCCACACCGCAAAACAACCTCGTCCGGCAATGCCTGGCCCGACGAAGGAGGTGATTTTGATTTTTTTTTGTTGGGGCGCGGTCTGCAGGGGATGCGGACGGAGGCAGGTTGCACGACACTGGCACAGGCAGCGGGGCACCTGGTCAATGAGGCGCTGATCGGGGCGCTGGATACCTCCGCGACTTCCGCGTCCCCGTCGTGGACCAGTACAGAAGACGACAAGGAGGGACTCTGCTAATCTCCTCGACCTTGGCTCCTGCTCTGGCATCGTCGATTTCAGCTTGTAGGCCAGCTGCTTTGCATTATTTTATTTGATCCAGCTTCATTGGATCTGCGCCTGCCACGAGGTGGGAGCCGGCTGCGGAGTGCTTCTCCGACTGAGTGGTGCCTCTGTGGATTTCTCCCGTTGTCGGTGGGAGGTAGCGAGAAGCCGCCAACTACAACGGAGGAGGGGATAGCAGGACCGGAAAGGGTGGTGGTGGGGTTAGGTTGGGACAAGGAGAGTTAACGGTTGCTCAGACGTCGTTCGGGTGGGTTAGATACCATCCGTGGTAGCCCTTATTTAGCATCATATATATGTGCATAACTATATTTGTATATACACTACAACAAGCTACAAACATAATGTCAACCTAACATCTAAAACTACATAAGAAACTTTGATCCTGTGTTAGTTTACAACGTCAATTATGTGTACTTATTTTGTATCACATACCCATGATATATACGGTGAATGATATGTATATCGTATTTTGGAGATGACATTATTATCATTAGATCATAATATTAAAGTTGATTAAATATGATTCCCGCGTATGTGATAATTTATTTAGCATTATATCATTAATTCCTTTAAAAAATATTACATTTAAGAAATTATAAATTTATGTCTTAGTCATTTCCACCATATTGAAGAGGATGCCCTCGCATTTGCGAGGGTCACCTTGCTAGTTGGTAAAAAAAGAAGACCAAGCTTCCCATTCGGTATGGGCTGAAGCACAAAATCCGAACGGGCTTTAATAAAGGGAAAGGTCCTAGTACAAAAAGAAAGAAAACAAACAAGAAAAGATTAATGGCCTAAGCTTTTTGGGTTTTCACAGATGGTAAATATATGTCGGGTTCCTGAATTTGAAGTCCAAGGAGGTTTCAAAACTAAAACTAAAAATAAAATTTGAAGTTTATTTTTATTAAGGAAGATAAAAATAAAAAATAGTAAATCATCTAAAACATGAATAAATATTGGAAATTGTTTAATAAATTTATAAATCCAAAAACATATTTAACACCTCGACTCTTGATGGATTTTAAGCTTCCAAAATCTTTATTGATGCTAACTTTAAAAAATAGAATGGTGTGCAAGTAAATCAACTCCAGAAGGCATCAACCTCTCTCCTTCTTAATTAAAGGTCAGAGCACAAGTTTTGCGAGTATCAAAATATATAAACAAGGATATCGCTAACTTGTCAAATCCTGTGTAACGATTCCAGAGAACAGAGTTAAGGATGGGTGTACCTGCTTCAGATCGAGCTTCGTGCGGGTGCTGAAACTTTTTTTGACTATTCCGTCAATATAAACGTTGCGGAGTATTCTGAACACTGTGTTTCTTCAAAACAAAACTAAAATCGGGAAACAAGCGTTGCCCAGTTATCTCCGCTAGCTTGAGCTCTGTTTCCCACCAGCTGCAGAGATTACGTCTACTTGGTGACACCGGTGCTAACCATGATGCAAGAAATGAAACAAGCGAAAATATATGTGTTTCTCATAGTTGCAACACAGATTCTAGTGCGGATATGTGCAAAGCATTGATGCAAATACAGAGAAGCTTGACATCTGCAAATAATAGGCATAGATTCTTACCTAGGCCTAGGATTGAGTGGCCACTCATGGCCGATGCTTGTGGGTAGCCGGGCAGCCGGGTGGTCTCAGGAGAACTATAGGCAGCCAAGAAGACAACACTTGGATCAGAGAATTTATTCAGTCTCTGGTCTTAGGTTATTGGTTCTTCGCTTGCCTAGGCTTGTTCATTGTATTGTGACGCTTAAGCTTTGGATTTAGCCTATGTCGGGATAAGTAAAAATATTATTACACCTGGCCTGTCAACGGGCTGCCAACGGGAAGGTGACATGTGAGCAATTCTAAGACAACTTACATTATTCTATACACTATGGTTTAAAGGGATTGATTTGGGTGAAGTTCAAAATCCTGCAATATTATTTGATCACTGATGTCGACATGGACATCTAATATTACTCTGTAAGCAACTTGTCGCTTGGATGTGGATATACTACGGTTAGCGAACCCACCGTCCGCGGTTACCGTGTGGGGCCTCGTAATTAAATTTGTCACATATTACAAGAAGTTAGTGCCTAATCAAAAAGTAACAGTGAGAAGCTGGAGACCATCGGTATCCTATCTAAGCATTGATGTCCATTTGGTGCTCATACTACTATAACACGATTGTCTTTACCCGTCTAGCAGTCGCTGGAATATGGTATACTAGGACAAATGCTAAGTAGTAATTCACCGTTTCTAGATATAAGATATATATGTAGTGTTTTTTGAAGAATTAAATTCAAAATATAAGTGGAATGGTGGAATTGTAGGATTTTTTACGCTATTTAGAAGTCAATCTCATTAGAAGAGACATGATGCTACGATTTTCTATTTTCCTCTAATATCACTTTGATCATCTACCGGTATTAACATCTAAAAGCAAAGAAATTTGCTCTTTTAGTCTATATGTTAATATTTATGTAAGAAAATTATACATCTTATATATCATGAAACGAGGGGAGTATTAGTTTTGATTCTATCTACTATAATATTAAAGCAACATGATTTCTACGGTGTATAGTTTAGGAAGTTAACGCGGTGGAGATTTAATTGCATGCAAGACTCTCAGTCATAGGAAGAAAATAGCAAAAGAGGAGTCTCTCACTACAGATCTATCCCATGGTTGAAATTAAATCATGATATTTCTCTGAAGTGTTTGGAAACACGAAGGAACAAGCGACCATAGTACTACATGATTTAATTTCAACCAGCGCCGGTGGCGGCACATGCGTCACCAGCATTGCCGGTGGCGGCAGGACATGCGTCACCACTACCGCCGGTGGCGGCAGCAGCAAGGGGAAACGGGATGGGGATGGGCTAGACTAGGGTTTCGTGGGTGTCTCCGGAAGTCGCTCGAGGGTGGGGAGGGTGATGACCCGGAAGGATATATAGGAACTGTTATCGAGTAGTGTCTCACTATATATAGATCTTTCCCATGCTTGAAACTGAATCATGATATTGTTCTGAAGTGTTTGGAAACCAAAAGGAACAAGCAACCATATAGTACTACATGATTTGATTTCCCGGCGGCAACAACAAGAGGCAGCAGGACATGATACATGGAGGAGCGAACCAAGAACCACCCATCCTCTAATGACAGGCTCACAGCCAGGAAGGAGCCTTGCATGGCCTCATGCGGTTACCCTCCCCCAAACCAAGAACCACCCGTCACTGTGAGCCAAAAAAAATGGTGCATAGGTGAGAAGGGACAGTAGGAGGAACATACTATCACATATAGTTCTTGCACCATCTCGCTTCAACTCATCTGCTACGGCGGCACAGAGGTATCCCGTAGCACGCACGGGCATTCAACTAGTTTAAAACAGTAAACGGGAAAGAGAAGGAAAAAAGGGTGAATGGAGCAAAGGCCAAGATACAGGTCTCTATGAGAAAAAATAATATAATGTAAAACAAAGATAAGTGCGTATTAATTAAGATCGAGGTTGCTGAAAAGAGAAACCTATAGCTAGCTAGGAGGAGTAGGAACAGGAGCAACAGAAGAAGCAGTAGCAGTGCGCAACTCTCCGCCGTTCTGCAGGAATGCCAATGTTGCACCATTAAGTAAAGGCCGCTTGCTCGCATCATCTGGCTCAGAACATTTGAGGCCGAGGTCAATGACGCGCTCCATCTGCTTCTCGTTAAATATGCCAGCAAGCTTCGGGTCAGCAAAATCCTTGAGGAAAGTTGCTCGTCGGTCCGTGCGCAGCTTCCGGAACCGGTCCATGTCATATTTTCCATGCACTATCTCGAGGAGGACGATCCCAACGCTATAGGCGTCAGAGCTTGGGCCGAAGTCTATTTTCCCATCTTTCATGCATAGCGGATCCATGTATTCCACAGTCCCAATAGCCCTAGTCTGCATTAACTTTTTCTCGCTATCTTGGACAACCCTCGACAGGCCGAAGTCTCCGAGCTTGGCGTTGAAATCGCTATCCAGGAGTATGTTCGTGGGTTTGATATCTCTGTGCAAGATCACTTTGCCGCAGTGGTTGTGGAGGTAATCAACAGCCTTACATAGTCCTTCCACTATTTTGTACCTGCCATGTTATTCCATATGGCACATGTCATGCAATATTTTTCGGAAGAAAAAATAAACCTCACTAAGTAAACTAGCTAGAGCAGCAAAATACAGCAAAAGATGAAACAAAATTATATACCTTGTTCCCCATGACAGTGCTTTCTTTTCATATAGGTGGTCGTGGAGGGTGCCATTAGCCACGAGCTCATAGACAAGGAAGAGCTTGACATCGTGCGGCTTGTGAGACCACCAATACTGCAAATTGCTTATGCTGCAGCACCAGCCTTCGAGCTTCACTATGTTCTTGTGTCTTGTTTGGCCGATTGTGGCCCGCTCGGCGAGGAAATCCTTAAATTCTCCATTTGAGTTCTTGATTTGCTTCACAGCCACCTGCTCATTATTGATACTCCCACTGTATACCACGCCAAAATTACCCTCTCCAAGCTTCTTAGTGTCCGAGAATCTATCTGTTGCGATGGACAAGTCTCGGTGCCGAAATCGCGTAATCCCCTTATCCCTCCCAAAGTGGGCGCGTGTGCGTTTCCACCTATAACTTGCCATGATCCACCAAATTGCCAACAACAGGGCCAATATGAGCATCGTGAATCCTCCGATAACCAACGCTCGGCCATGACGACCTACTGAAACGAAGATGGGCAAGCAAAAATAAGCATCTCCAGTCCACTACTCCTCGTTGCACGTGTAAAGAGCTATAAATTTTTACATGGTATCAGAACGGTTAGTTTAACGACGCCGATCCTAGGATTCTACTACTTCCGCATCGTGCGCCGCCTCAAGAAATCAATCTCTTCTCCTCGGACCATGGCACCCAGTTTTGAACAATGATCAAATCTGTTCTTTAGACATGATTAGATACAAAATTTTAAAAGGGGTGTGCTTCGATACACACCCCTCTCAGAATGGTAATTAAGTCTAACTAGTTAATTATACTATTTAATTAGACAGGGCCACCAAATCCAGATCTAATCTTGTATACCTAAGTATCATATTTGTAAGATCATGTCCCGCCTGCTATAAGCAGCGGTAAGGGCATTTGCAGCGGGTCGACCCATTTTGGTGTCTAAAACGGTTCGAAATGGTCCGTTTGTATCGGGTCACAGACAACAAAATGAGACTTGTCCAGATGGGTAGGGGGTAACCCAACGGGCCGACGAATTTACTGCATACCACGTCCCGACGGCGTAGGAATGGCGCCCCGCACAAAATTCCGGCGCGCACCACTGTTGCCGCCAGAATTTGGACGCGCGTGCGGGCCAATGGTTCCCGCCGATGACTCCCGCATTGCCAAACGGTTTCACGCCAGTGCGGCAGTGCCTATAAATCTGGCCAGTGCGCGTCCGCCATTGGCACCAAAAACCCTCTTCTCCCACCGGCCACCACCAAATCCTTCCCATCACCGGCTAGGATGGCTCCCACTGACAACAGCAAGTGCGCCATGCTCAGGGAGCTCGCACGCACCCACTTGCCCTATGACGAGGAGGTGGCGGACGCCATGCGTAGGGCGGAGTAGCACACCGGCCAGCACCCAACTGACGCGGCGGCCTTCATGACAGCGACAAAAGCGGTCGTCCAGGCCGAGGAGGAGAAGAGGCTCGGCGAGGCGCGCCAGGTCATCAACTCCCGCCCGCGCACCATGCTCGGGTCGAGGCAGGCGGAGGAGGAGGCATGGGCGTTGGCGGTGGCGGCGCACCAGGAGAAGGAGGTGCTGGTGGCGGCGGAGTACCCGGCGTGCCAGGCGATGGCCTTGCTACAGGCGCAGTCTGTTGACGTGGCCATGGTCGAATCGACGGTCGGGCCCATCCTCAGTCCATACCGAACCGCCGCCGACCTCATCACCTCGTCGACGACGCGGATTGACCAAGGCCCAGATGGTGGGCATGGTCGTGCCCCATGAGCCGTTCGAGGAGGAGGATAACGGCGTGAGCAATGACATCGAGGCCCTCTTCGGCGACTCTTCTGATGGTGAAGTGGCCGTACCGGCGATGATGAATGAGCAAGTGGCGCTGCTCGCCTTATTCAGGACCGCACACCGCGAGCAGGTCATGTGCCAGTTCATGGTGGCAAAGCGGAAGGCTCTTGCGGCCATGATCGTGGTGTGTGACAACGCGGCGAGGGAGGCGGCGTGCATGGAGGCTGAAGAGGACATGGCACGCGTGGCGGGGAAGGCGGTGGCGCCTCAGGAGGCAACGTGGGCAGAGGAGATCGCGGAGAAGGAGGCAGCGGAGGCAGCAGCGCGAGAGATGGCCAGGGACCATCGCCGCTGGGACGAGGACATGACGGTGGTCAGGCACGCCCGCGAGATCCACGAGCTCGCCAGCGAGCGCCGCCACCGTCTTCGCTTGGCTCGCCGCTAGGCCCACCGCGCCCGCCAGAACGACGGCAAGGGCTCGAATGACGTCAACGTTGGCTGGGGCGATGCCCTCATGTAGGCGACTATAGGCCATGGAGTGGCGCGACAATGGTGAGTAGGGGTAGGGTAGTGTAGGGTAGCCATTAGGGGAGATGGTCGTCGGCAACTTTTTGTGTAGCGCCGACGTGGCTCTTTTTTTTTGGTTCACTGATATGCGGGTCACGCACGGACATGAGGGCAGACAGCCAACCACCGTGATAGCTGTCCGTTCGATCGAATTTCACGCCAACATTGAGCCAGAAATACGTAGGTCTGCTTTACGCTATCTGTTTGGATCGGGCTGCTAAAATGGTTATTTTACAATTTTGTGTGCGCGCAGACATGTTCAAACAAGTCTGTCCGTTTAGATACGTGTTGGGATGCCCTAACCCCGTACCCCATCGTCACTGGCTCCCGCCATCCGGCTGATCAAGTGAGCCTCAAGGATGACCGGCGTGAGAGAAAGTATAATAAGATCTACTCAGCAGGCTATAGCATTTGACATATCACCAAAATTCTACATGGCAGAGAGATAAAATAAGATAGAAAAGCAAGCGGACTCTTGGTATGTAGCATGGATTCTATAGCCGGGCTCTCTTATTAATCTTGCTCTGACAACGGCGTGATGCGCCTAAGCCTGAGATCGTGAAGCAATAAATAAAGGCTCCTGCAGACCTGCCAATGGCAATCGAATCTGTGCCTTGCTGCTAGTACCAATGCCAATCCAATTTTTTTTAAAAAAAATTTTCAACGGGGGGGAATTGTCCCCACCTGAATATATATTTAGAAAGGCCCAAGCTGGCGGATTGTTTACAGAGGGGGGGCACCGAGGTGCGTTACAGAGGCGGGGGGGTTAGCCCTGCAGCCTGCGAAGCCAGATATCTACATCTTCCTTGGCGATGGCAGGGAGGCGAGCGCGCCAGAAGGTGGCGTCGTCACGGCATTTCGACCGGACGGCAGGGAGCGAGGGCGAGTCCCCGTTGAAGACCACGCCGTTGCGGTGCTTCCAGAGCTGCCAGCAACAGAGCAGTAGGAACGTCGTCGCAGACCGCTCGGGGATCCCTGGGTGGCAGGCAGGGTTCATCATGTCGTCGGGCACGGCGCCAGGGCAGAAGATAACCCCGACCGAAGCCCAGAAACCTTGTGAAAAGGGGCAGCCAAAAATCAGGATCTGCGTGGTCTCGAGTGCGATTGGGCACAGGGGGCAGCCGGCATCGCCCCGCGCCAGGACATCCTTACGGAGAAGGGTGTCCCTGGTTTTGATCCGCCCGAGGGAGAGCAACCACCCGAAGAACTTGACGCGCGCAGGGGCACGGCAGCCCCAGACGAAGGGCGCAAGAGGGGCATGCACACCCCCAAAGCAGACGAGCTTGTACAGCTCCGCCGAGCGCAGCCCTCCCGAAGCCTTCCTGCAGCGGGTAAGAACACGCACGTCGGGAGCGGAGGACAGGTGCACGGCGTCGAGGAGAGGACCTAGCCGACTTCGCTCACCCTCGGCAACAGCCGTGAGCCTGGGAACGAGGGCTACAGAGAGGCCAGAGGGAAACACTCCCCTGACCGACGCATGTACGTTTGTGGCATGGGAGTAGAGCGTTGGCATGCCCACGCTGAGGGCGCCGAGCGGCAGCCATTCATCAAGCCAGAAACCGGTGCGGGCGCCGTCACCCAGCTCGACCTTGGAGATGGACCGGTAGAGGGGAAGGAGGGCGCAGAGCGCCTTCCAGTGTTCTCCCAGCAGGTCCCTCCCTGCCAGCGCGGAGATGGGCCGATATCCCACCATGCGCCACACCCAACGAGCCCACGGGTTGTCGTCGCCGGCGTGCAGGCGATGAAGAAGCTTGATCAGCAGGCACCGGTTCTGCTCAGCCAAGGCCCGGATGCCAAGCCCACCCTACGCTTTAGGGCGACAGACCGCGTCCCAGGCGACGAGGCACTGCGCCCCCGAGACTCTCTCTGTTGCGGCCCAGAGGAAAGCGCGGCGAAGGGCGTCCAGCTTTTTCACCACCGCCGGATGGAGGGGAAGCGCATCCATGGCGTAAGTGGGCAAGGCGTCGAGAACGGCGTTGATGAGGACGATTCGGCCGCCAGCCGACAGCAGGACAGCCCTCCACCCGGAAAGGTACCTGTCTGCCTTGGCGATCAAGGGCGCGGACGCGGCGGCGGACAGCTTCTCGCAGGACAGGGGGAGCCCCAGGTAGTTCTGGGGGAAGCTTTCAAGAGTGCACCCCACTGACCTCGTCCACCATGACACTGTCGACATGCATGGACACAAGCGTGCTCTTGTGGAAGTTGATTACGAGGCCGGTGGCCGCGGCGAACATGTCGAGGACGTTGTTGAGACGTCGAGCAGCGGCGGTGTCGGCACGGAAGAGGACGAGCGTGTCGTCCGCGTACTGGAGAACGACGGGGGGCATGTCGTCGCAGAGCGGGTGCTCGAGCACCCCATCCTGCTGGAGCATGCGCTGGAGCACGTCGGCGACCAGGAGGAAGAGGTAGGGCGAGAGGGGGTCCCCCTGGCAGAGCCCGCGGCGGCAGCTGATCCAGCGCCCAGGGATCCCGTTGAGCACAACCGCAGAGCGGGAGCAGTCGAAGATGGCCTGCATCCAGCCGCACCACTTCTCCGGGAAGCCACGCACCCTGAGAACCTCGCGCAAGCTGTCCCAGTTGATGGAGTCGAATGCCTTGGCAATATCCAGTTTTAGCGCGAAGGCAGGAGCACGGCGCTTGTGGCAGCACTAGATCACCTCGGTGGCGTAGACGAAGTTCTCGGAGATGCTTCGACCAGTGATGAAGCCGGACTGGTCCGGGTCGATCAACCCGTTGATCTGAGCTTGAAGCCTGGAGGTGAGGGCTTTGCACACCATCTTCATGGAGCAATTTTGCAGGGAGACGGGGCGGTAGGAGCCGGGAGGGAGGATGCCGTCCTTTTTGGGCAGGAGGACAATGAACGCCCGGTTGATACTGCCAAGGTCGACGCTACTGGCGTGAAACTCGTCGAACAGCCGCACGACGTCGGGGGCGACGGAGGTCCAGGCCGCCTGGTAGAAACTCGGCCCCAGACCGCCGGGGCCCGGGGCGCTCGCCCTGTCCATCCCGTCGATGGCGTCCTTGATTTCGGCCAGCTCGAAGCGGGCCGCGATAGCGGCCTGATCCACCAAGCACGAGCCCGCGTAGAGCGCAGCCAGGTCGAACTCCCAGCGCGGCTCACGGGCTCGGCCCAGCAGGGCGGTGTAGAAGCCATGGAGCGCCGCGGCCTTGGCGTCGTGGGAGATGACCTGAACTCCATCGACGTCGAGCACCCGGATGTGATTCCGGCGCATGCGTCCAGAGGCCATGGCGTGGAAGAACCTGGAGTTCTCGTCTCCTTCCTGGATAGCACGGAATTTACCGCGCTGCTTCCAATGCGCGGCCTCCCGCTGGAACGTGCGGTGGAGCTCCGCGCGGGCCTCATCGCGGAGACAAACTTCCTGCGTAGACAGCAGCCGCGACTCCTCATAGAAGTCGATTAGATCAAGCACAAAACGACAGTCATTTGCATGGGTGGGGATGAACCGATGGGAACCTTTCCAGGCCTTAGAAGCAAACCTGAATGCTTTTACCTTGGCAGCAATGTCGCACGCAGCATCACGGGGGACCGAGCGCAGGTGCCAGGATGGGAGAGTGGTGGGGAGGAAGCGTGGGTCTAGGAGCCAGGCGTTCTCGAAGTAGAAGCGGCGGGCCTGAGCGATGTTTGTGGAGGCGGTGACAACGAGTGGGGTGTGATCGGACGTGGGACGGGGAAGTGAGGTGAGTGCGGAGTTGGGGAAGTCCACGTCCCAGGCTGAGTTGAAGAAGGCCCAATCGAGGCGAGCAAGAATGGGTGGGTTTTGACGATTCGTCCAGGTAAAACGGCGATCGAGGAGCGGCAGCTCTTGGAGGGCTAGAGATCGGATGAGGTTGTTGAATTTTTTGGCGAGGGTTCTGTTGAAGTTGTCGTTGTTTTTCTTGTGGGGAAAGCGGATTAGGTTGAAATCTCCAACAACGAGCCAAGGCCCAGCGACATCGTCGAGGAGCAGCTCCATATCCGAGACAAAATCATCGGTGAGCGAGTGATCGGCGGGGGCATACACGTTGGTCACCGTGAACGAGACTAGGGTTGTGGTGGAGGCGAGAACCGTGGTGAGGGAGAAGCGGGTGGAGTGGGAGGAGGTCAGGGAGAGCGAATTTGTGTCCCAGGCGGTGACCAGCCCGCCGCGGCTACCGTCGGCGCCCTTGGAAGCAACGCCGGCGAGGGAGGGTGGGAGGAAGGATCGGTGTTTTTGGGGTTCGAGGGCAGCGAGCTTAGACTCCTGGAGGCAAACGATAGAGGGGGAGGCGACAGAGATAGCATTTTTGACAACCGCGCACTTATCTGGATCACCAAGCCCTTGGACGTTCCAAAACAGAAAACATAGATTTTTGACAGACACACTATCCATTGAACCAACAGGGCACCATGGAGATTACAACACCCAACACACACCCACGAACGAGCCAAAGACGAACTGACACGATGAGAACACAAACAGGACCCCGGAGGGAACACACACCCACACAGACTTGGTAGAGGAGAACGAGGTCACGCCACACGACGGCGCGCGATGGAGGCAACGGCTGGTTCCAGGGCAAACTAGACATCGCGAGCGTTGGGCACCGGGATCGTGCAGGGGACGACAGAGTCGCGCAGGTCAGCAATGGTTCTGGCCCCCATAGGCTTGCAAGAGACGCCGAGCAGCTTCCCCTTGGCAACCTTGGCCTGGAGCTTGGGCGAGCAGCCGATGAGGGCATCGCGCAGCCCGCGCAGCTTGGAAGCTTTGGTGGTCATGTCGACACGTGCGCATCTTAATCCAATTCAATCTTGCTAACTCAGTACCTTTGGCTCTAATATTAATATTAGATTGATGCTAAGGATGGTAATGGGCAGAGTAGAGCAATACCATATCCATATTTGTATAGTCGATATATGGGTACAAAATTCTATCCATACACGTACCTACGAGTATGAATCTTTACCCATACCTATACCGATGAGTATCCATATCCATTGGGTACCTAACGGGTGGATCAAATACTCCCTCCGTACGGAATTATAAGGGCTGTTAGCAAAGTTGCTAATACCAAGAAAGTTCATAACTCCTATTATTAATTAGTGTATGCATCAATAGTTTCACATGCATTAGAGAAGACAGAGAGAAAAGAAAACATGCATTGGGGAAGAGAGGGCAATAAATAAGATAGTATAATTTCAAACATTTTTGAAAAGCTCTCGGGCCTTGTAATCCCGAACAGAGGGAGTACTACACAAGTTACTCACTATTTTACTTTCATTGATAGTACATTGGGATTTCGATCTCCTTATTGTGGGAAGACATGTGGATTATGACCAATGTTTAATTACTAGAGTAATTGGGGTGTGGGATGCCCAACTCATTTGACCTCTATCGACCAACACTACTGGGATACTTTAGATTCACATGTTAGTACAAATGGATAGGGTATGGATATACCCGCGAGTAGAAGGCTATATTCGTGCCCTACCTATGACTTAATGGGTAGGGTATGGGTACTACCCGTGGGTATAAAAGTGTGCCCATACCCTTCCCATACTGGTATGGTACCCTGGTAAAATTGCCATCCTTAATTGATGCTCTAGCTAACTATTTCAAAAGAACGAACTGATGGAAAAAAGACTATGTTGTAAATTTATATTCTAACAAATATGTGATATATTGACTATCCATGTCTGATGAAGAAATATAATAACTCATAATTTTTGTAATTATTTGTTGTAATAACATAAAATGAAATAAAATATATGATCAGTATGATGAATTTTGTTCCATATATACCTTTGATGCCAATCACCTTGCTATCCTCTAGATGGATTCTTTTAGGTCCTGTAGGTGTTTCTGCAGAACAAATATATCAATTTCGAATATATTTCGGCTAATATACCAATTTTTAGACAAGTAATGAAAAGATTTAAGGAATATTCATATAATCACTCGATAGACCTTGCTTGTTCATGTATATATTTCTTTTGAAACAACATAGCTAGCGCAAGCTTTATATTGGCATCTATTGTAAATATACTTTTACCACTCCCTCCGTTATGATGAATAAAGCGCACACAATAAAGCGTGAACTTCCATTTTTCTGAAACATTTTGTTTTAGTTATTTTTTGTAGTTAAATAGAAGTAAATTAGAATGAATTTAATATTCTTAGACATTTGAAATTTTAACTTTATCATCATTGAATTTTCATAATTTCAGTGTTTTGAAATTTCAATCTGAATATCTATCTATCTATTATATACTAAAAATATAATACGGGATCTGTTAAATAGAGACACCACGTTAAGCCACATGGGCTATAAATAAATATACCATTGTTTTAAATACTGACTGTGAAGATTAAGCAGATCAAAAAATTACGTAAAACTAAAAACATGTGAAAGTCTACGCGTGACAAGTCTAATATGTAGGTTATTCAAGTTCTGTTTATTTGACCAATCGATCAAGTCCAAAAGAAAATTATCCTCAATAAAAGTTCAAAAGAAACTTTAGAAAGATAGAGCCCTGGCTCGACCAAATCTAAGATTGATTTATCCGCTTGGACCAAATAAAAAAATCTTGCATGGTAAAGTCCATGTTAGACACGTTTTTTGGAAGGTAAAAAAAAGTTGATCGGTAGAAGTTCAGTATGTCAATGTAAACACATACACTGAAATTAAATGCTAGCGCATAAAATATAAATTGATTTATTTTGGAATATAATAATAATAATAGTAATAATAATAAATTGGGTAAAGAACACTGACTCTGTTTCCTTGTAACTTTACTAATTTGATCTTTTTGTCACATAAATTCTCTACTGCTTGAAAAGTCAAGAAGAACCCGAGCAAAAAAAAAAAACTCAAGAAGAACATAATAAAATATAGACATGCCATAATTTGTTTTATTTATTTGATGTAGAAAAGTATGTCGTTAAATATATAATTGTGTTTTTTTACAATGTAATGACTCATATAGTGTATTTCTTAGAACATCTTTTTGTCGTGAGTCAATTTTAACATAATTATTAGTATACAAAATATAAATTTATAAATATAACAACATATAAATATGTTCGGTGACTATATATCCTTATTTTGTAAGGATGATCTTACTATCTTTATTCATCAAATAAAATTATCCAAAACAATCAAAATGACCACTATCAATAAATACGCCTAAAAATCCAATAGATTGATAAAGATTTTTACCAAAAATCTTTTGTTAAACGGATAGTGTAAAAATAAATATCAGAACACTAGATGGGATGTGGTTTGTTGACGAAAAGATCAATGGGGCTAGAAATTCATGACCTCCAACTTAAAAATATTGCTCTTCTAGGTAAATGGCTTTTCAAGCTACTCGCTGAAGTATGGAAACTCTACTAAAAATAAATTATATAGGCTTAATAGCTTTGTCATATGTTCTTTGGAAACTCAGGGATTCTCATTTTTTAACTAGTCTAACAGCGACGCAGAACAACTTCTTCTACTTCGGATCATTTCATATTAAGGATAGGTCAGAGATTAGATTTCGGGAGGTCAAGATTTAGGTAACACCACACTTCAAGAATAATATCTTGCATTATATAGTGTTATTTGTCATAAAAGACATACAATCGCTACTGTTTTAGAGACATCGCCTCCAAATATAACATTCACAAGAGATTTACTCCCATGTTAGCGACATGGAATGCTCTTTTAAAGGAGTTGACAATGGTTCTACTATCATCAGGTGTTGAGGAATTTGACGGAATTCACATGAGAGCAGTAAATTTTCATTGCAATTCCCGAATAAATGCATGTGTCTAAAACAGAGACATCACATTAATACACATCATTCAGCAATATACGGGTCTAAAATAGGGGCACCACATTCATCCACATATCATAGAAATGTATACTCCGTTGATTCTAAATTTTATGGTATAGATTAAAAGATATAATAAGTAACGTAACATCGAGTACGTATCAAAATTCTACCGCTGACACGTACAAGCGGAAAACAATAAAGGCAAGCAAAACGGCTTGGCATGTAATACAGGAGAAAAAACCCACCGAACAAATCCGTCCTAAATCAGCTAGGCCAAACAGTGCTTATGGGGCATATAGACTGCTGGGTGTTAACGAATAACAAGGAAATAAATATGAACCTGTGTACAGAGAAAAGGAAAGAATATATGCCGATGAATTTACGTACTTTTCAACCAAAGGTCTAACATCATAGACAAATAGCATGCCTATGTGCGTGAAAGATATTCACCTATGGGTACGAACTATCAAGCATGTGCATAAACTATACTTCCTCCGGCCCATATCACTAATATGGAGGTATCTAGATATATTTTAGTACTAGATACGTTCATATTTGTGATAAGTAATATGAGTTGGATGGAATAATAGAAATTCTATGCGTAATAGTTTATTAGTTTGATACATAGTTTAAGTCCCCGCAAAAAAAATACATAGTTTAAGAGAAAAATTGACCATAAATTTGGTTAATAATATATGAATTATATATCACAGAAGTTATACCATTGAAAACGTAATTAGAACTACATGTCGGCCTAATAAATCGGTATGGTGAGAGTATTAGAAGTTGGATTTCTTATTAGATAAATAAATAATATGACTCAAACCTATATGTTATATGTGAAGTTTAAGATGATAATAAAATTTACTCTGGCTATTTAAAGTACGCACATGGAGCAAAAAAATACACCAATTTTGGGTGGGATTTACCCTGGCCAATTGACGTGAGAAAGTGGAGGAGTTTTCTTGAAATAAGGAAATGTAATGAAAACCCTAAAAAGCATGTAAATAGGAGTGTTGCAACCCAATACCCCATATATACAGGAATGGAAGGAGCAGCATTTCAATTGAATTTAACCCGTAATATTGAATATCAAATGAATTTTTATAACTAAAAAATTAATCCAACTAGAATAGTGCCCTCGCAAATGCGACCAATACGAGAGAAATAGCTAAGAGTGTTAGGAAAATACATTTGTGGCTTGATATATTTATGCTAGATGATTATATATATTATAACATTATGGACACCATAAATGATAATCTAAATAAAATACTATACCACATGTTACAAAACCATATCATATCTTAATGATATAAATACATCATTATAAATATTTCAAGAGGAACAAGACAAAATAGTTAAAGATAAAGGGTGTTGCCGTTGCATTTGCGAGGGCCACCGTGCTAGTTTTTAAAATATCTAAATAATAAATTTCGCCTCGCAAAAAAAAATTCAACTTTCAGAATTGAACTATTAGAAGAGTACATATGTTTTGAAAAATCAAATATCAGTCAGGTTTAAATTCTACACTGTGTATTATAATTAAAAATTTGAAGGCTTTGAACTTCAAAAAAATCGTTCGTAAAACAAGAGATAAACACACACAAGAGAAATGTGGATATAAATCTATCCTCAAATGTGTGACCGCAGACCCATTGTCTGTTTCTGCTAGGTTTCTGCCGCTGAAGGAGTAACACACTACAGGAATTTCACAATACGCCGAAGGCCAACAGCCCTCGGCATAGGCAAAATTGCCGTCGGCGTAGTCTACGCCGAGGGCTGCCGTCGGCGTAGCCCCTCGGCGTAGATGCCCCTCGGCGGAGCTCTATTTGGCCGTCGGCGTAGCTTCTGCCCTCGGCGTAGGCTATGCCGAGGGCAAAGCCGTCGGCGTAGCCCCGTCGGCATAGCCTATTTATATTTTAAAAAAATTGATTTTTTTTAATTTTTTTCTGAATTGTTTGTCTCACTAATCTCTCAATTGGAATATTTTTAACACTAATTACACTTAATCTTTGGTCAAATTTAAGTCTTGGTCAAACTTCCCGGTCGGCCACCCATCCTCACACTACTCCACCTCCGGCACGCTTAACTTCTCTGTTCCATCCGGATGAGTGTCCACGAAGCAAATTATACCTTGTTGATAATACTACCATATCAATCCTATTAACCCTTATACCACTATGTCACACGTCATTGGTTTTAAGTTTCCAAACTATATATTAAGTAAATAACAATAAATAAGTAATAAATATATTGAATTTCAAACTATATAATAAGTAAATAACAATGAATAATTAATAATTATATTGAATAATTTATAACTTTAAATCTATAAATCGGAATTCAACAAATTATATGTCTAAATCGATAAGAAAAATGAGAGGAATCCAAATATGACATCCATATGTAATGTTTTTATGTTTTATTTAATTTTTAATTTCTGATGCTCATTTTGAATTTAATGTATCATCAGTGATATCTCGAACTAATGAGATTTACATTGAAAAAATCATAAAAAATTAAAAAAATCAAAAAAAGGAAAACCTTCACACCTAGTCTTCTTATGTCAAATACTAATGAGTCCACATGATAAACAATTTTTTCATAGTTTTCTTATGTCATACTCCCGCTTTACCCCGTTAACCCTCACTTTACCCCGTTGATAAACGGTGGGCATGAACCTTCTTAGCTAGGGGTCGAATTTCGCAAAACTCTTTGTGTATCTCTAATATAATAATATGTTGTGTATCTAAAAGTGATTTTTTCAAAAAATCATGAGGAAGCCATGATGGAGCTGTAGTTCAAATTTACCCCGCTTCCTGCTGAATTGGGAAGAGTTTGTCTTTTTTATGAAAGGTTAATGCAAAGCTTCACACACACAAATAATTGGTGATATATACATAAAATATGTCCTAATATTGTTTAAAATTTTGGTGGTCTAGTTTTGTAATGTATTTTTAGTACTTTCTTCACAAAAAAACCCAATTTTGACACTTAGAAAATGAAAATTGATTTTTTTATGCATAGAAAATGAAAACTCCCAATATGAACTTTGTTTCCCATCCCAATATGAACACATGTGCATAATATGGGGTCATTTAAACAAACTATTCTATGATTCAGGTCATGACCTAGCTCATCTGGCTTGAAAGCCATGAAATTTCGTACATGATAGGTCATTTCTGAGAAGGGGTTTCTACAATATTTGCAATAGTCCAAGTTTATTATTTTTCCTCATAACTAGGTAACATAAAATGACACAATACGAAGGCTTTACATTTTTTTGAATTTTTTTGAACTTCTTATGCTCGATTCAAAATGCGGTCAAAACGGCGGGCATGAACCTTCTTAGCTAGGGGTTTAATTTTGCAGAACTATTTATGGATCTATGATAAAACATCTACTTGTGAACCTAAAAATGATTTTTTGAAAAAAACATGGGCAAACTATGATACAATTGTAGTTCAAATTTACCCCGCTTCCTACTAAATCGGCAAGAGTTTGTCTTTTTTGTGAAAGGTTAATGCAAAGCTTCATACACACAAAAAATTGGTAATATATACAAAAATGTTTCCTACTATTGTTGAAAATTAGGTTGGTATAATTTTGTAATGTATTTTCAGTACTTCCTTCACAAAAAAACCCAATTTTGACACTTAGAAAATGAAAATTGATTTTTTTATGCATAGAAAATGAAAACTCCCAATATGAACTTTGTTTCCCATCCTAATATGCACACATGTGCACAATATGGGGTCATTTGAACAAACTATTCTATGGTTCAGGTCATGACCTAGCTCATCTGGCTTGAAAGCCATGAAACTTCGTACATGATAGGTCATTTCTGAGAAGGGGTTTCTACAATATTTGCAATAGTCCAAGTTTATTATTTTTTCTCACAACTAGGTAACATAAAATGACACAATACGAAGGCTTTACATTTTTTTGAATTTTTTTGAACTTCTTATGCTCGATTCAAAATACGGTCGAAACGGCGGGCATGAACCTTCTTAGCTAGGGGTTGAATTTTACAGAATTATTTATGGATCTCTGATAAAACTTCTACTTATGAACATGAAAATGATTTTTTAGAAAAATTATGGGCAAACTATGATGCGGCTCTAGTTCAAATTTTCTCGACTTCCAACTGAATCAAAACCCTAAATCCCTAAACTGAAAATCATAAATAATTAAATTAATTAGTTCTAAATTTTTGAAGGTTTAGATGAATAGATCTTATTTTTCTGCAAATTTTGATATATTATTTGTATTTTTGTGAATTAGAATGATTTAGTTATGATTTTTCTAAGATTAATGTGGTAAAATGGAAAATAGCTATGCCGAGGGCATTGCCGTCGGCGTATAAAAGGCCGTCGGCGTAGCTATCTTACGCCGAGGGCAACGATACGCCGAGGGGCTCCTTCGCGGGCTATCCCGGAGGCCTTCTACGCCGACGGCAACGACATTTGGCCGTCAGCGTAGCGCCCAGCCGTCGGCTTCTTCCTCCATTCCCGTAGTGACAATTCTACTACGTACACAGATAGTCAACGCCTCGGAGTACTACCTTGATAGTGAACACCTAGGAGTGTTAGGAATAATCTTGTCTAGTAGAGTTATATTAGGAATATTCAAGTACGATTGGTAGTCCTAGTAGCATATTAGGAAGTATCTTCCGTACGTGTGTTGGCTTGGCTGAGATCCAGCCGGTCGTGAGTCATGTACTTGTCGGTTAGGATTAGTACTAGGTTTCGTGTGCGTTGTGGTATTGAAGCAGGACTAGGATGTTGAGTCGGTCAGCTGTCCGTGCATATATACACGGCAGAACCCAAGTTGTAAACACTGTGAACATCGGGAAAAAGAGCAATAAAAAGAGAAAAATTTAGAGCGTGCGATACGCACGCTTGACGATAAAAGTAGTCTCCGTGTGTGTTCGTTTAGCTTCATGTGATTGATCTGTGGGCGAATTTCCAACAAGGAGCACTCTGATTTAGCAATTTTGCAAAGTTCAACGTTGATTAACGCTAAACCGAATGGCTTTACGCATGGCAGGGTTAAAAAAGCTAAAATGCATGGCGGCATGGTTAATTGGAAAAGAGGAGTATGTTTTGTTAGGATAATTAGCCATTTAAGACGTTACTATTGCTGGAAATTCAGAAAATCTTTACCTCGAGCGGCCATAGTTGAGTTGAAAAATCTGCCCTAACATCTATATTTTATGCTTTCCGGATTTTTTAAGTTTTTAATTAAAGTAACATCGAAATTCTAAAATTTTGATTTACATGGTCAGAATTTCTAATATACGAATTTTTTTATCCATACCTCTGGCCGCCATAGTTGAGTTGAAGGACCAAGAATGTATCTGATGCAGCTCAGAGTATCCACCGGTGGCCGCCGAGAACCCCACCGAGACCACAGGCGGGAGCAAGACATCGAGCTGATCTGGTAACTGCGCCTTGACACTAGCAGGGGCAAGAGAACGATCAGCATCAAACTGCAGGGTAGCCTCCAGTATCCGGGTGGCGTTGTCGAAGGTGATAGTCGCCGTCATGGTGCCGTTGAGGCTATAGCTCGGTAACCTCGTGGCGCTAACCGAGGTCATCGAGTTGACGTCGATGCCGATGTGGTCGCTGGATCCCGTAGGATCAACTCCCCCGTTGGTGAATGTGTCAAACTCGATGGCAATGAACCGGTATGCTCCGGCGGGGGCGGTTGAGCTAGTGTTGATCAGGCCAAGGCCGCTAGTGCCCCAGCCTTGCCCTAATGTTGAGGGGTAGCCGGAGAGGAAGAAGGTCATGCCATCCCCCTTCTGGGTTGTGTTGGGAAACAGGTTGATGGAGAAGGTGAATGTGGTGACGAAGCTAGCTACCTCGCCGGTGTTGTTATCGTAGAAGGTCACTGGGTGGTTGTACGACATCCGCCCCATGCAGAACAAGGTATCGGAGTTGCAGGTGAGGTCAACAAGGTCGCGGTTCAGGGAAGCGTCACCCTCGAATCGGATGTCTCCTACACTGTACGTGGAGGTGTTTGAGAAGTCAAAGCTGAAGGAAGGCGGCGGCGAGGCGGCCGCGACAAGATGGTGGAACAAGAAGATTTGCAGGAAGAAGAAGCAAGCTGTGAGGATGCGTGCAGTTGCACTTTGAGGCGCCATTATGGCTCGACTTGAGCCCTCCGCTCCGATCTCAGGCCACTCGGTCAACTTGACATGCACTTGTGTGTTTGTGGCAACTTGCGTTCTCCTTGCTTGGCATGGATATATATAGGCAAAAGTTAGAGGGAGAGGAACTGTAGCGGTTGAGGCACACTTCCTTGTCCGGACGGTTGATTTATGTATATTTGTAATCGCTAAACTAATTTGGGCACAAAATGACAAATGAGGATCGCACAAAAGGTCAAATGAGGATCTGAAAAATCAAGTCAAATGTGTCTTCGTACTTTGTGCGCAGATTCACAGCATCGGTACGAACAAATAAGTGCGGACGATGGTTAGACCATCTCCAACATGATGTAAAATTAGCCGATGCCTAAAAACCTGTTTTTTTAGGTATTTTGGGCCAAAAAATATCCTCTAAATGCCCTATCGCTAGTTGTTCACGGGAAAATTTTGAGGCAGCCTGCGGAGCTGACGCGAAACTAAGCAGCCAGGCACTTCATGTCCCTTGATCTTGCCGACGGCAAATCGAACCCATTCTTTCTTGGTGCCGGTCTGAAGTCGTCGCCTCGGCTATGCCCAGGTTCGGCTGCTCGTCTCTGCTCTCGATGGTAGCGGTCGCGCCACCGCCGGCCCAGCCTATATCCAGATCGCTAACGATGGAAAATTGAGTCGATTCATTCTCGTCGCCGGTCCGTTGTCGTCTCCCAGCTACAGCCTAGCTCGGCCACCTTGTCTTGTTGCTCTGCTGGTAGCGGCAACAATGCCGCCGAGCATTGTCAGGATTTATTGCCGCTCCAACGCCGTCGATTTTGTCCCTCCGCCACGCCACCACCAATCGATTCAAGCCCTTTGCAGGCCTTGTGTCGATCTGCTGGCCGTGGATGTGACGTGCGACCGGGTCCCAACGAGCCATCACCAGCTGATTCGGCGATCACCCAGCGCCCGACGAGCAGCCGACAACGGAAGGGGTATCCTTATTTTGGCGGCACAGAAACCGCCTTGGCCCCGACGAGCAGCTGGACAATTCCCTACTGAAAATTGATGGGCACAATAAACCGAGGTTGAACTACTTCTTTCCTAACCCGGTGTATCCCGAGTGATCCTTCTAATTCAGGCTTAAGATGTGAACCGATTTGTTCAAAACTTCAAATACATTGCGGAGTATCTAAAAATACATGTTTGGTTCTTCGAGCAAAGCAGGAGTTTCCACAGAAGAGCGTAAACATAGCATCTTACAAAAGGTAACTTCCAGATTGTGCATGATGGCATGCATATGGTATGCGGGCATGTCTTGTTGATGATCACTACTTGGCAATGGGTGATAGCCATGCCATCAAGTATGTGATGCATTTTGCGATACTGGTGGTTCAAGTGTTTGGGCTTGACTATTTGAGAGCACCGGCCCAATGCTGATGACACTCAGATGCTTTTGGAGATGAAAAAAATGTGAGTTTCCATGTATGTTCGTCTCAATTGATTGCATGCACTCGAGGTAGAAGAATTTTGATGCAGCATGGCACACACAGTTCAGAGGGCACAAGAAGGATTCTACCATCATTTTTGAAGCCATGGTTGATCATGAGACATGGATGTGGGATGCATTTATTGGGATATATTGTTCTTGCAACGACATCAATATTATCCAATGGTAACCTCTCTTTACAAAATTCTACACCGTAGGGGCTTCCCCTACGGTAAAGTTGTAAAAAAAAACTTCTCTTTACAAAGTGAGCCAATGGTGATTCAACATCGGTGGAGTTTCAAGCAAACAACTACACCTATAACAAGGGCTACTACCTTGTAGATCGTATATATCTGAAGTTGGCTACTTTCGTGGCGACAAACCCCAAGAAAAGAAAGAACTTAAATTTCAGAATGCTCAAGCAGCGGCAAGGAAAGATTTGAATAATCTTACCAGGTACACATGGATCGACTCACGGACAATAGTATTACCACAACAAGATAAAAATAGTTTTTTCAAACAAATAAATTTTATGGTGTGGGATTGGTGTGCATATACATATCCAGACAAACAAGTAAGAGAATCTACCCGCAAAAAAAAAGTAAGAGAAACTTTTATGCCAGTTGGCTAAACGATCAGTCCATCGGAATCTGCACGATGACAAATTAAAAGAAGAAGAGGTGCCAAGACTTGCTATGGTAGTCTCTATAAATAGTTTTTCTATTCTATAGAGTCTATAGTCCAATTAACAATCTCCTGTTTTGATACAAAATACAGCAACTTGTTGCTCTTGTGTAAATATACCGAAACTGCTTTGCGTACGACGAAGCGGCGTCCGACGACTTGCGTACGACGAGACATCGGGCGGCGTCACAAGTAAGTGAGTGAGCGAGCGCGTCAACAGTGTAACGGCCGCAGGGTTGTAAATATACAATTCGTTACGTTAAGTCAACATCTTGGCACGTTAGCTCACTTATTAGTTAAATTAGCTAGTGGTTTCCGCTAGCGTTGATATATACAAATCTTGATCGAGGGCTAGCAAATGTATGTGTGATCTGCCCCTCAGACTTTCTAGTAGGAGCATAGACCGGGACGATTGTGCCCCTCAGGCTAGCGTCTCCTCTTTCTTTTGAAAAAAAAGTTGAACTAGAGAAGGAGCATAGGCAGGGACGATAGGGCAAACTCACCACTATTAGTGAAAAGTCCATTGATGACGTGCCAAAATTAACTATTGAAGCACATCACCGGCCACAACCACTACCGCACCACTGAAAAATTAAATTAAACTAAGCTGTAATTCTGGTTGATGACCCGCCTTGTGAGGCCACTTCCGGCACGTGCATTCACATCCGTTGGATTTTGCATGGGATCAAATCTGGATCGTCAACTATTGCTGGTACGCTGAGTTTATTTTTACCGTGAGGGGAGCCTCTTCTGTCAAAAATAAAAAGAAAAAAGACGATTGGGCCACATCCGCCATCCTGGCCCACGATGCAGCGACGAAATACTTCTGATACGCTGGAAAAAATGACCTTTGTGCTTGATCTGGAGTTCTTCCTTGCTGCCTTCACAGGCAGGCAGGAGTGGCGTTGCTGTTCCTGTTGGTCACGACAGGAATTCCTGCGGCGTTTTCATTGCCGTTCCCGTTCTGAATTCTCTTTCTCCAATATTAAAAATGATATAGCAGATCAGGTCGGAGTAGGACGAGGCAATAACGTCACCTCGCCCGCGTGCTGCACCTTTGGCCTTCCTATTAACCATACAAGGGTAACAGCTGCTTTGCTACCCTCACTACTCCACTAGACTCGAGCCCTCGATTCCAATTGGATTCTTTATCCCATTTTCATGACGCATGGAGAAGTAAATACCCCCACGCATTGTTAGGAAAAAACCTCTGACTCGCTTTGTTACTATTGCTCGATCTAGTGAATGACATCCCGTTTGGTACGATTATTCGAGTTGCTGATTTCTTATAATGGGTGTCCCGATATTGGTGTTGTTCGGGCTATGCAGCGGAAAAAGATATTCTGTATTCTCGCTGGAATCAATCACACATTCTGCCCCTAAAGCGCCAGATTCAACGACAACAAGGACTCCTCCCGCTGCCTTTGGAGCTCAGCATCACTATCTGAGGCTGCCGAAACTTCATTAGCAGAGCCCTTTTCACCCTTCCTCGTCTTTTCACCAGCGAATCTGAGCTTCTTAGCGCTATCTTTCGGAGAGAACGGGGTCAGCTATAGCTTTGGACACCTAAAAGTAAGTATATGGCGCGTGTTTCCTTTGATTTTATTATCACTTCATTCTTTTGAAAATCATCAAAACATTGCTCCAGGAGCTCTAGTAACTATTATAGAATTTTAGATATTGAATGAAACACGTCTTGGTGAAGATCCAACGGGCTCCAGTGAAATTCATTCAAAATGACAAGGAACATGTTCTGGACGAAGTCGTACATAAAAGATGTGCCGGTACCAAGAAGCGTGAAAAGCTGATAGTCCATCAGATGAGGCCCGCCCGGGGAAGCTTTATGCCATCCGCTCAAGAAAGCGTGGCTCTCAAGCTCATTTGACAGGAACGGCAGATAACAAGGCTGTCTCTGGTCTCCCCGAACGAGAGTGGACCGAGTCAATCTAGAAATGACAAACAGAGATGCTGACGTGGATGCACTATTCTATTTGGAAATTCGCTAGTAATTCACTAGTTTTATTACAGATGTTCGTCGCTACCCTCTCTTTTTCAAAACTTCTATGTCAGCGGTGACCTGAACCACACTTTCTCTTTAGAATTAGATTCCCAATCAACCAATGAATCGGTTAGATCAGCAGGCTCGTCCCCAGAGACGCACTCTAATTCATAAAGAAATAGTAAAGAAAGAAGAAAACAAGGTCGGGGAAGTAGGAGACCACTATTATGTTGACTCAACGGGCCTAAGAACGTCGTTCCTCTTTACAGAAGTTGAGTCAGAGTGAGACGCCTCGGCTCGACGATGCAGGTTTGCCTAAGCTACTTCATTCTTGCTAATATTGTGAGAAATGATATTCTTGAGAATAGGGCCTGATGTCTACGCACGCGTCTGTTCTTGTAGACAGTGTTGGGCCTCCAAGTGCAGAGGTTTGTAGAACAGCAGCAAGTTTCCCTTAAGTGGATCACCCAAGTTTTATCGAACTCAGGGAGGAAGAGGTCAAAGCTATCCCTCTCAAGCAACCCTGCAATTACGATACAGAAAGTCTCTTGTGTCCCCAACACACCCAATACACTTGTCAGATGTATAGGTGCACTAGTTCGGCAAAGAGATAGTGAAATACAAGTGGTATGGATGATTACAAGTAGTAAATACAATCTAGAATAAAAAATGGCAGCAAGCAAATAAGTAACAAAATAGCAAGTAAACAGTGTGCAAAGCTTGGAAATAAGGCCTAGGGATCATACTTTCACTAGTGGACACACTCCCAACAAATATAACATAATTGAACCAAGAGATACTATCATCAATATGCAACTCAAGACAATTCTCCAATGGAAAACATACACTAATCATGCGTAGAGCTACGAAGCACTCCTCAAAGTCCGTATGTACCCAAACTAGATTGTCCCACATTATCACCGTGAACGCACTAGATGGTTCCAACAAACACCAACATTTCATAGAGACATTAACCAAAAAGATACACATGATGCACACACTAGTCACCTTTACACCATGATACGAGGTATCTCCGGAGAGTATAGTAATAAAGCATAGGAGTAGCATAATATCTGAATAATAATATCTACCAATTCAACTAGATACAAAGCTCACGATCACATAAAGATCACATCATGGGAGAGAGAGGTGAACCACATAGCTACCGGTAGAGCCCTCAGCCCCGGGGGAGAACTACTCCCTCCTCATCATAGGAGAGAACAAGGTTGATGGAGATGGCGGTGAGGTCGATGGAGATGGCTGAGACGGCGATGGAGACCGATGGAGATGGCTCCGGGGGCACTTTCCCATCTCGGCAGGGTGCCAGAACAGAGATTTCTGTCCCCCGAAATTTGGCTTCGACGGCGGCGGCGCTACGGAACTGTTCTGGAAATTTTGCCGACTCCCCTAGGGTTTTCTGTCCCGAGGCTTTATATAGGCGAAGGAGCATCGTCAGGGGGCTGCCAGGGTCTCCTCCCACATAGCGGGCGTGGACAGGGGCTGGGTCGCACCCACCTGGTGTGAGGCTGGCCCCTGGCCCCCCTCTGGCTCTCTTTCGGTCCTCGTCCTTCATCCGGGAAAAATAGGAGTTCTGGAACTTGTTTCGTCCAATACTGAGAATATTTCCTGTGTAGCTTTTCTGAAACACAAAAACAGCAAAAAACAGGGAACTGGCACTGTGGCATCTTGTCAATAGGTTAGTTCCGGAAATCGGATAAAAACGTCACGAAGTGTAACGGAACACAAGGCAAATGGTGTAAAAACAAGCATGGAGCATCAAAAATTATAGATATGTTTGAGACGTATCAGCATCCCCAAGCTTAACTCCTACTCGTCCTCGAGTAGGTAAGTGATAACAAAAGAAATAATTTTTGAGGTGACATGCACCATCACAACCTTGATCATATAGGTAAAGCATTGAGTGCTGAGATCAAAGAACTTAAAACATGGGCATGAAAGACATAATCTTGATAGAAAAACTTAGCAACCATGTTATAACATGAAAATGAACACAAACAAAAGATCATAAAAATGAAACAATGAAAGTCAAATGTGTGTTCAAATTATAAGGAAAAACATACAAGTGGTTTTCAGCTTGTCCCTCATGGAGAGCAAAACATAAATGCATAGGACACCTTCAAGTTTAAGAGGGCGACTAGATACAAATAATTTAAGAACAAGTGAAACCAACAATATGAATCAATCAATGAAAACTTTGGGACAATGCACATTATACTAAGAATGACAACTATGCTCTCTTAATGGTGCATAAAGATAGAAGGTGGTGACTCAACATGAAAGTAAAAGAAAGGCCCTTCGCAGAGGGAAGCAGTGATTGCAAGTTTTATAACCTTCAAAAATTATGGTACTTACCAGCTTTGAGCTCTCATTGCCCCCATCATAAGCATCTTGAATGGTTAAAGTTAATGTGAGAACAATTATGATGCATATGCTTGACAAATCATAAGTCAAAAACCTCGTGCCCCATGAATACGAGTACCCAAACTTCATGCTACTTTACTTAGAGTCCCAAGTAAGGCTCTTGTCATTGTCAGTATATATGTATCATCGAAAACCGCCAACGGGGTACCTCCGTGCCCGATGACAAGGAACAAGCCCACATCAAAATGACAAGACAAGCAGACAATGAACACCTCGACATCTCTTTTATTTACCATTTGTTTAGCTTTTTATTTTGAGATGCGTCGTCGAATGTCCACTATGGGTATGCTGCAAATTTCCACCATGAATTATGCATGGCTTAGATTGGCGGCCCAGGCATTTCCCTAACACATATACAAACTCCATGATCCCAGCAAGATTCCCAATTCATTTCACACCGCGGGCATCCATAAACAAAAGATCACGATATCAACTCAAATAAAAAGTGCAATGTTGAAAGCTTGCCCCATGACAGCATGGATGGGCTAGTTCCCAACTTACAACTTGCAAGCATAACAACTCAACATAAGAGACCATAATGTCAAATTTTTAAGAAAAAGAAAAAGTAAAGTGTGCCTTCCGGTTCGTGAGAGCTTTACTGACCAATTTTCGCATAACACTGGTAAGAGTTTAATTTGAAGAGAAAATAAAAGCAAGTCAAATGTACTTAGAATAGCAAATTGCTATTAGGTATGTATGGTGGACACTTTGGCAAACTTGGTTTTTAGCAATTGGATGCACGAGTAGAGCTCATACTCAGTACAAGGCGAGGGCTAGCAAAAGACTGGGAGCGACCAACTAAGAGAGCAATAATGGCCATAATCATGCAAAGTGACAAAGCGACATTAAAAGAAGTATAAGATGGCATCAAAAGTTAAAAAATAAATGATCATAGAGGCTATTGGCGACTTTGTAAGAGTCTAACATGTGTGAGCATGCGCCAAGTCAACCCAAATAAAGCATTAAGGAGAAAACCAAAATAATGCTTCCAAACGATAAAAACTACGCATGATTTTTTCAAAGGCTCATTAAGCAATCTCAGTTATTTGAGACAAGTCATGCTACAGCAAAATCACTAAGCATACTATCAAAAATACATCAAGCACGACATGCAAAAGCCTAGGCCGCAGTCTACACAAGCTCCTTCTTGTACCACTTTTTTGCATGAAACTTTTTCTCTTTTCCAACACCATTCAAACCTTTTTGAGGAAACTCTTTTGAGGAAAACCAACATAGACCAGAGGTCAAAATACACCTTGATGCAAAGATAAAACAAGATCTAAAAAAAATCAAGGTGAAAAATGCAGGCTAAACGCAGTAGCAGAAAAAGAGAACACTCATTGAACGATAAGAGTGAAAACTAGAGTGTTCTTGGCAAATGAAAAGCGAGTTCATCTCCTCCAAAAGAAACATGATGTGATCAAACCATTTATTGCAGCAAGCAAAACAAAACAAAACTGAAAACAAAAGCAACTGACGCTCCAAGAAAAACGCATAGTGCATGAAGCAATAAAAATATAGTGTTTTGAAAGGTGACCTGATTTTTGCCGATGCAGAAGGGGGTGCCTCGGGGGCATCCCCAAGCTTTGACGCTTGTTCTTCTTGCATGTTTCTTGGGGTGGCATGGGCATCCCCAAGCTTGAGCTTTTGTCCATTCTTCATCTCATCTCATCATTCTCCAATCCCTACACTTGAAAACTTCCTTCATACAAAACTAAACACAATTCTATTAGCAACATTAGTGTAAGCATAGCATTGAATCAACCCTTTTTGCTTCAGGTTTCAACCTAAAACCACCACATATTAAGCATATACTACTGTAGTAACTTCCCCAAAAGTTTCGTGATCAAAAGAACTAAAAAAGAAAGCGATAAAGCGGCAACACAAATATTGGCAGAAATCTGTCAAAACAGAACAGCTGACAAAGGTCGAATTTTTTAGGGTTTTTTTTTTGCTCAAATCAAAAAGTGTTCAACTAATGAAAGTTTGGATATAACCTGGGGCATATGCACAAGTAATCTCAGGTCCAAAATATATACAGAGAATTTTCACGAATTTTTACGGTGCAGCACCGAAAACTGTTTTAGGACAGCAACATCCCCAAATCTTACCTCACTCAAATTAGAGGCTTCTCTTGGCACAACAATGAAATAAAAAGGATAAGGAGTGGTTATTACAGTAGTAATAACTTTCAAGACTCAAATAAAATAAAAAGTACTGAAAATAAATAATTGGTTATCTTCCAAGAGTGCTTTTCTTTAACGCCTTTGAGCTAGGCGCAGTAATTTGCAAAGATGCTCATGTGGGCGCCATATAAGAGCTTGAGGCAAATGCGCCATATAGGAACTTAAAGCAATAGAGAGCATCAAAAAGCAAATGAAAAAGATATTTAAATCTAAACCACTTCCTATGAAAAATAGTCTTGTAAAGAGACAAGTCATGAAAGCACAAAGCAAAAAGCATAGGAAGGCAAAACAAGTACAACTTCAAGAATTGCAACATAAAGAGGGGAAACTCAATATTGTTGAGATCCATCAAACCATGTTTCCCTCTCTCATAATAACAGTCAGTAGCATCATGAATAGAACTAACAATATAACTATCACATAAAGCATCCCTATCATGAGCCACATGCATAAAACAATTAATACTCCCCACATGAACAATCATAGTAGGAGCAGATTCAACAAAATAATTTTTCTCATGACCATAATCATCAAAAATAGGAGGCATATTGTAATTATAACTAATTTTCTCCTCAAAAGTAGGTGAACTAAAAATATTATACCCATCATCATAACCATCATAAACTAGAGGTTTAGTGTCATCACAAGCTAGAGAGCAGCTATTTCGCAAAGCATACTCATCAAACATATCATCATAAGAAGGAACATGGATAGTACTAATGGTACAACAATTATTAACCTTAGAATTGGTACCAAAAAGATTTTCAATATCAAAAGTAGAGTGCTTTTCCCAATCATGATCACTAACATAGGTAACAGGCATAGGAACATCATCCCAATCAGAATTATCATAATCTATAGCAGGATCATAATGCTTAGGGGAAGATACCGTATCCTCTCGCCTTTTACTCTTCTTCTTCTTACTCTTCTTACTCTCTCCTTTAGGAGGGAGAGACTTGAAGGGCATCTTCTCCACATATTCTTTAGGAGGGAAAGGCATCTTCTCCACATAATCTGGTTTGCTGACAGAAACAACAGAAGAAACTTTGGAGGATTCCTCCTCTCTATTAATAATATCAAAACATCTATTAGTCCTGTCATAGCTTGGCAAAACATCATATTTTATAAGATCTTGTAAGTAAGTATTTGCGAGGCAATCTTTAGCACCATAGAGACGACAACCACGAAGGGTACTATTAATATCAGCATCTCTCATATCAACCAAAGAAATCTTTCTAGATATCTCTTCACAATTCAAAAACAAAGTAAGCTCATCATACTGATTGAAAGTAATCTTATCATCACAATACAAATCTGTGGTACTTGTTCGATTAATTGGGCATTGAAAATTAAAGTGACCATTTTCACCGCAAAATTCACAAAGAAAAGGATAAAGCTCACAAACCCTTTCACCAAGCACATCTAGATCATTGAGCCACATACTGGTTTCTTCATTTGCGTGGGTGATGCACTAATCTTCCTTGTTGTAACTCTGTTCACAAGGTCTATGTATTTCACAAAAATTAACATGCTTATAAGAAATAGTACTTTTAGAAGTTTGAGCATGTTTATTGCAATCATCAATAACAATATCACTTTCTATGCAAGTGTCCTTAAAAGGTTCATGATACACGTCCCCATTTCCTTTAGGAACATTCATATGGGAAGCAAAGGCTTTAAAGCAATCAACCATAATTTGAGGATCAAGACCATATTTAGCACTAAGCTCTTAAAAATTAGCAGTTTCAGTGAAAGACTTAATGCAATCAAACTCGTAATTCATACCTGATCCTTTACCTTTGTCGCTATCCCAACCTTCAATATTGTTTTGAATTGTTTCAAGCAGATCCCACTTGGTGTCAGCATCCTTGCTTGTGAAAGACCCATCAAATCATGCATCTAGATAGTCCTTCTAATATCCTGAAAGCCTTGCATAAAAATTATTAATAACAATATTATGAGGAAGATCATGAATAGGACATTTGTGCATTAGTAACTTCAATCTTCCCCATGCTTGGGCAATGCTTTCTCCCCCATGAGGCCAAAAGTTATATATTCGATTACGATCTGTATGAATTTCACTTGGAGGATAAAACTTGGAATAAAAGAGAGGCACAATTTCCTCCCATGCAATAGATGGACCATCTTTAAGCAGCCGATACCATTCCTCAGCTCTGCCTTTCAGTGATAAAGAAAATAGCTTCTTCTTAACTTAGTTCATCGAAATACCTGCACACTGGAACAACTCGCATAATTCATGTATAAAGAGCAAATGATCACCAAGATGGACAGTTCCATCTCCTAAATAGCAGTTATTCTTAACATGTTCAACAATCTTCGTAGGTATTTTAAAAGGATGAGGAGCACAAGAATCATTAGAAACATCACATATGGGAGATAAAATATCATCATAGCAAACTTTCTCCACTAAAGCTGGGGGACTAAAAATATCATACTTAACAAAACCAGCTTCCCCAAGCTTATACTTTTCTATAGCATTAGCATTAACAGTATTCAAAGCATTCGTACTAATAACATTGCTATGTGAAATAAGCTCCAAAGGATTTTCAATTTTCTCATCAAATTTAAACCCAGGAAAAAGACTAAAGAACTCTTTGTTTTCCATTAAGCCTAACTAGTGAAAATAAAAACAAGAAACAAAAAGATATAATTGCAGAATCTAAAGGAAATAACTCCGAGCACTCACACAGGAGGATGCGAGTACCTTTTACCTTACCTCCCCGGCAACGGTGCCAGAAAAGAGCTTGATGTCTACGCACACGTCTGTTCTTGTAGACAGTGTTGGGCCTCCAAGTGCAGAGGTTTGTAGAACAGCAGCAAGTTTCCCTAACTGGATCACCCAAGGTTTATCGAACTCAGGGAGGAAGAGGTCAAAGCTATTCCTCTCAAGCAACCCTGCAATTACGATACAGAAAGTCTCTTGTGTCCCCAACACACCCAATACACTTGTCAGATGTATAGGTGCACTAGTTCGGCGAAGAGATAGTGAAATACAAGTGGTATGGATGATTACAAGTAGTAAATACAATCTGGAATAAAAAATGGCAGCAAGCAAACAAGTAACAAAACAGCAAGTAGACGATGTGCAAAGCTTGGAAACAAGGCCTAGGGATCACTAGTGGACACACTCCCAACAAATATAACATAATTGAACCAACAAATACTATCATTAATATGCAACTCAAGACAATTCTTCAATGGAAAACATACACTTATCATGCGTAGGGCTACGAAGCACTCCTCAAAGTCTGTATGTACCCAAACTAGATTGTCCCACACTATCACCGTGAACGCACTAGATGGTTTCAACAAACACCAACATTTCATAGAAACATTAACCAGAAAGATACGCATGATGTACACACTAGTCACCTTTACATCATGATATGAGGTATCTCCGGAGAGTGTAGTAATAAAGCATAGGAGTAGCATAATATCTGAATAATAACATCTACCAATTCAACTAGATACAAAGCTCACGATCACATAAAGATCACATCATATGAGAGAGAGGTGAACCACATAGCTACCGGTAGAGCCCTCAGCCCCGGGGGAGAACTACTCCCTCCTCATCATAAGAGACAACAAGGTTGATGGAGATGGCGGTGAGGTCGATGGAGACGGCTGAGACGGCGATGGAGACCGATGGAGATGGCTCCGGGTGCACTTCCCCGTCCTGGCAGGGTGCCGGAATAGAGACTTCTTTCCCCTGAAATTTTGCTTCGACGGCGGCGGCGCTACGGAACTGTTCTGGAAATTTCGCTAACTCTCCTAGGGTTTTCCATCCCGAGGCTTTATATAGGTGAACGAGCATCGTCAGGGGGCTGCCAGGGTCTCCTCCCACATAGGGGGCGCGGCCAGAGGCTGGGCCACGCCCACCTGGTGTGAGGCTAGCCCCTGGCCCCCCTCTGACTCTCTTTCGGTCCTCGTCCTTCGTCCGGGAAAATAGGAGTTTTGGAACTTATTTCGTCCAATTCCGGGAATATTTCCTGTGTAGCTTTTCTAAAACACAAAAACAGCAGAAAACAGGGAACTGGCACTGTGGCATCTTGTCAATAGGTTAGTTCCGGAAATCGCATAAAAATGTCACAAAGTGTAACGGAACACAAGGCAAATGGTGTAAAAACAAGCATGGAGCATCAAAAATTATAGATACGTTTGAGACGTATCAGGGCCCAGAGAGCACCAATCTATGAAGGTAATTCTTCGATTCTGGGTCGGATCATGGGTCAACTTAATAATAGGCACACGCCCCTCTGCTCCAAAAAGGTTATAAAAAAGATCTTGTAGACTAAAAATCAGCAGGTTTACCATCATAATCCGTTGACTAGGGCGCTTCGCTTCGAGAAAGTAGTCAACAGTAGGCCTATAGTCTTTAGCCCTTAGCTAGACTAATAAATAAGAGCTCTCCCCCATCGAAACATGTTCCTCCACATCTAGTGACTAGTTTTCCACTTCATAGGCTAGGAGTTCATTAGCTCTGGCGCGTATTCATTAAAGAATTCTATAAAAATCTCCAATCCATGGCATGGTCTTAGATTCAAATTTGGTGAGTCATCCGGTTGTGTTACTCAGTCATGTTACTCTATTAGTTTAGCTTTCTCACATAGAAATGCAAATTGCCTGCCTTGGGTACAAAAGAAGGAAGCATTCATGCAGGCTTAAGGCTAAAGGGACTCCAATTATGCCTGGCTTACGTTCTCAAGTGGATCACTTTAATATCGTCCGAGTCATTGTCATCTGAGAAAGACGTGCCAGCATCCGTAGGAGAATTGACTTCGGATAGACGTGATCGAAACCTCAGAAAAGGTTCATTGCCGTGCGGTTTAATTAGTACTACTTCGGCTAGCCGGCCACTACTTCACCAGTTCACTGGAAAGTTCATTCTAAATTGTATCAAAGTGAGCTTGGTTTCGTAACCCACTAAAGCGCATTCTCTCCTTTACTCTTATTCCGGGATGGATCCCGAGTCGGTCAATACTACAGAGACTATGGAGATAGACATATCTAAAGAGGCGGGTGGCTTACCAAATATACTAGATACAAGCACTTTGTGCCATTTGCACCGCCTACTTTTTTTTGTTGTGGAAAAAGGTCTTTCAACCGAGATCCTAAAGTGCATTCATTTCCTATTTATAGCGCAGCCTGTACCACGTATTCCTCCCTAGGTTTCCCTTCCCCATCACCACTTGCTTGAACAGCTAGAATACATTTATTGATAAATAAAGGAGAGAAGAAGCCGTGGTTTATGTGGATGCATGATGCTTTCTCAGCGATGACCTGTAAAGGAATGATGCTTTCTCAGCGATGACCTGTAAAGGAATTACTCAGGTCCCTCTCTTTTGTATAACCCTCTTCTAGCGATCCTGTATCCCGACGTAGGTACAAACGTGTTCGCGAACAAACTCGTAGAGAAGGGTCCAATAGCCCTCGAATGGAAGAGTTATTAGCGGAATCACCTGAGTCGGGTTTACCTGTGGAATCTAATGCATTAGGGACAGAATCCCAAGACGACGTTGGCGCAGAAGCTGACACAGAAGCAATCTCAGGGTCTCTACCTTTAGATTACCTGGCCATAGAAACACGTTCTGGCGAAGATGAACAAACATCCTCGGGTAAGTAAACTTAGAGCAAAGAGAAAGCGACAACGAGATCATACTTTTCTTGCTTTTGAAGTTCCTTCTACTGGTGTACCGGGCACAGGGGATGTTGACTCACCTAACTCCTTTATCTCCGGCGGATTCGCATCTATGTCTCTTTGAGAAGACTGCCTTGACAAGTCAATAATCAATCACTAGATTTAGGATCACAAGCCGATGCTTCACGTCGAAATGGGTTAGTCTGCATCTGAGAGACCCCGCCTAGCTCTAAAATGGTTTAAACCTTTCCTCGACCGGATAACACAGCATTATGATAGTTTTCTTCGGCTAGAAAAGGAAGACTCATAGTCGCACTGGGAGTGAACGATACAAACGATGAAGCTCCCGAATTGGCATAATTGATGTATAAGAAGACATAGGATCTGTTGTCCTTGGAACCGGGCGCGGCCCTCTTTCTGCTATTATGAGCGAGTTTTGGGTTAGCCAGAGCGGGCCAATAGGGATAAACAAAGTATGGAAGTAGTTGTGAGGTAATCAGATTGAACAAAGCGTGCTCTCGATGCTCCCGCAGTTGACTCATTTCCCGACGTTCTTGTTGCTCGAAGCAAGCTCCAAAAGCTGTGCTTAAGGCTGTTGTTGTTCCTGGGCAGGATTCGACTGGCGAGATAGACTACTTTGTTTGCGACTTTCTGTGCTTTACTTTCAACCGCGATGAGGTCTGCGTTTCTTAGCGGATAACGTGTTGAGCTATGCCCAATAATAGTCGTAAGATGAAGTAGCAGATCCTTCACCTGCTTTGGACATAGTTCTTTCTTTTTTTTAGAGGAAAGACGGAGGATGCTTGCCTTGCGAATTTGCAAAGGACTAACGAGATTGTTTCTATCGCCAAGATGAGCCGCTTCGGGCTCAGGAGACTATGGTGGTCTATGATCTAATAACAGGTGGTGAGACTGCGGCTCAAGTCCACGTCGTGAGAAAGACTGAGCTATTCTGTACTTTTCTAACCCTTTGAAGGATGAAGATGGCGAAGGCGCGGGCCCATGATAAGGATTCCCAAGCCTACTTGGTCGATTTGGTTGATAACTTTTAGTATGCCTAGGGCGGAGACTTTGCATTTCCACTTTGTCCTAGTACCGTTTTAGTTGTGTTCAGTTTATTACTTCAGCATGCCTGCCTCAAATCAACTGCTTGAGCTCAGAAACTTCGATGCTATGGCCTTTAAATGATGTAGTTTCGAATGATGTATTATGCATTTGCTCAACCCTAATGCATAACTTGAAAAAGAAGGAGACTCAACGAGACGGATCTTTGGAGTATAGTGATATGTCTCTAATGTATCTATAATTTTTGATGCTCCATGCTTGTTTTTACACCATTTGCTTAGTGTTTCATTACACTTCGTGGCATTTTTACCCGGAACTAACCTATTAACGAGATGCCACAGTGCCAGTTCCTTGTTTTCTGCTATTTTTGTGTTTCAGAAAAGTTACACAGGAAATATTCTTGGAATTGGATGAAACAAAGGCCAGACGTCCAGATATTTACCGAAGCTTCCAGAGAACTAAAGAGGAGACGGAGAGGGGCCACAGGGCGGCCACACCACAGGGTGGCGCACCCCAGGGCTGGCCCGCGCCCCCTGGTGGTGAGGCCACCCTGGCCCACTTCTGACGCCGCCTCTTCGCCTATAAAGACCCACCGACGGGAAAAACCTAAATACCCTATCACTTTTCTAGAACACATCGCGATCCGCCGCCGCCATTGACCCGAAGATCGGGAGGATCCAGAAGCTCTTCCCGGCACCCTGCCGGAGAGGGGAATCGCCACTGGAGGTCTTCTTCATCGCCATGCTTGCCTCCGGTGCGATGAGTGAGTAGTCTACCTTGGACTATGGGTCCATAGCAGTAGCTAGATGGTTGTCTTCTCCACCATGTGCTTCATGTTTAGATCTCGTGAGCTTCCTTACATGATCGAGATCACCGTTATGTAATTCTACATATTGTGTTTGTTGGGATCCGATGAATATTGGTGTTATGATTGAGTTGATGTACTGAATATTATCTTATGTTATCTCTATGTTGTTTATGATCTTGCATGCTCTCCGTTGTTAGTAGCTATCTTGGCCGAATAGTTGCTAGTGACTACAAGAGGGGGTATTTATGCTCGATAGTGGGTTTATGCCTCTATTTAATCTGGGGGAGTGACAGAAACCTCTAAGGTTGTAGATGTGCTATTGCTACTAGGGGGAAATCAACATTCATATGCTCAAGGGCATATGCCTTGTTTACATACACACTTTGCTTAATGCAGTTATCTGTTGTTTGCAACTTAATACTTGTGGAATTCTCTGATTGATTTGCCACAAGTGGATTATTAGTCATAGATGTAGTTGGATGGCGGTCTATGTATCTTGTTGTAATGCCCAGAGTAAATCTTATAGTGATCCTCTCGACATATGCACGTTGTCTTTATTCTATCAATTGCCCAACTGTAATTTGTTTACCCAGCATGTGTTATTTTATCTTATGGAGAGACACCACTAGTGAACCATGGACCCCGGTCCTATTTTCTCTGTATTGCTATCACCTGTTTACTTTACTCGCACTGTTTACTTTACTCGCATACTATTATCGCTTTCCACTCGATACGCTCATACCCTTTGTTTCAAGCAAACCGGTGAGATTGACAACCTCATCGTAAGTTGGGAACAAAGTATTTGGTTGTGTTGTGTGCAGGTTCCACATTGCCGCTCGCAAAGCAAAGCTTGGATGAGGCGCCCTATAAATTGTCCGGAGGTGTCGCGAAGTTAGCGGGCATCACCTTCAGTCGTATTGGCTTTTTCCTACTGGATTGATAACCTTTGTTTCATAACTGAGGGAAAACTTGCTGCTATATTCATCAAACCTTCTCTTGGGGTTTCCAACTGGCCGGTCATTTTCTACATATTCCCATGTCAACTTGGCACTAGAAGTTTTCTATCGCCGTTGCCGTGGATTGAAGAAGAAGCTCCCACACAATCATCACCGCGCCATCAACAAGTTTTCTGGCGCCGTTGCCGGGGAAAAACAAGACTTCTGCAAGGGGAGTTTCGCACGCACATCCTTTACTTTGTTTTAAGTTTTTCTTTACTTTATTTGTACTTGCATCATTTTATCAAAAACATAAAAAAAATTAGAATCCTTTGTAGTTGTTTTTAATTGTCTGCTTTTATTTTGCTAGAATGGCTACTCCTGAAAACACCAAGTTGTGTGACTTTACTAGCACGAATAATAGTGATTTTATCTGCACTCCTATTGCGCCACCTGCTCCTGCTGCAAATTTTTATGGGATTAAGCCTGCTTTGTTGAACCTTGTTATGAAAGAGCAATTTTCTGGTGCTAGTACTGATGATGCTGCAGCTCATCTCAACAATTTTGTTGAGCTATGTGAGATGCAGAAATATAAGGATGTTGAAAGTGATATTATTAAGCTTAAATTGTTTCCTTTTTCTTTGAGAGGAAAAGCTAAGGATTGGTTGTTGTGTTTGCCTAAAAATAGTATTGATTGATGGGCTAAGTGTAAGGATGCTTTTATTGGTAGATACTATCCTCCTACTAAGATTATAGCTTTGCGTAGCAATATTATGAAGTTTAGTCAGTTTGATAATGAACATGTTGCTCAAGCTTGGGAAAGAATGAAATCTATGATAAAGAATTGTCCCACTCATGGACTGACTACTTGGATGATTGTCCAAACTTTTTATGCAGGACTGAATTTTTCTTCAAGGAACCTACTTGATTCAGCTGATGGAGGTACTTTTATGTCCCTTACCTTGGGAGCCGCAACAAAGCTTCTCAACAATATGATGGTAAATTACTCTGAATGGCACACCGAGAGAGCACCACAAGGTAAGAAGGTAAATTCTGTTGAGGAAACCTCTTCCTTGAGTGATAAGATTGACGCTATTGTGCTTATGCTTTCTAATGATAGGACTCATATTGATCCTAATAATGTTCCTTTGGCCTCTTTGGTTGCTCAAGAAGAGCATGTTGATGTAAACTTTATTAGAAATAATAATTTTAACAACAATGCTTATAGGAACAATTTTGCTAGTAACAATTATAGGCTGTATCCTTCTACCAATGGTAATGGTTATGGTAACTCTTATGGTAATTCCTCCAACAACACTAGGGCCGCGCCCTCCGAGCTTGAGGTAATGCTCAAGGACTTCATCGGTAAGCAAAATGCTTTTAACAAGTCTGTTGAGGAAAAATTAGGCAAAATTGATATTCTTGCTTCTAAAGTTGATAGCCTTGATCATGATGTTGAACTTCTGAAATTAAAAGTGTTACCTAATGAGGTGAAAGAGAACAATGTTTTTGCTACTGCTAATGCTATCCAAGTTAGAATTGATGAAAATGTTAGGATGCTAGCAGAATTGCATGCCAGGTGAGAAAGAGAAGATGAGATGGCTAGAAAGATAAAGGTATGTACCATTACTACCTCTAATGATGTTATTCCTAATGCTAGCAATCCTCTTACTTTGATTGGTGTAGAGAAAACTCCCACTCCTAGTGTTAAAAAGCCCAAAACAGCTAAAACTTTTTCTCAAAAGAGTGCTGAAATTTTTCGGAGTGTAGGAGATGATAACTAAAGTTATTTTGTTGTTGCAAAAGCTTGCTTTGACTCCCAATGCTAGTTCTTTAAATGTTTCTTTTACTAAGCATATTACCAATGCTCTTATGAAAATTAGGAATGAAAAGTTGAATTAAAAAGCTTCTATTCCCAAGAAATTAGAAGCTGGTTGGGAACCCATCATTGATATGCATGTTAATGGTTTTGATTGCCATGCTTTATGTGATCTAGGTGCTAGTATTTCTATTATGCCTAGAAAGATTTATGATATGCTTGATTTACCACCACTTAAAAAGTGTTATTATGATGTTCCTATTGCTGATGTTACTAAGAAGAAACCTTTGGGAAGGATTAATGATGTTCTTATTATGGTTAAAAATAACCTTGTTCCCGTTGATTTTCTTGTCATGGATGGTGAATGCAATGCTTCATGTCCTATTATTTTGGGAAGACCTTTTCTTCGAACTGTAGGTGCCATCATTGATATGAGGGAAGGCACTATCAAATATCAATTTCCACTCAAGAAAGGTATGGAACACTTCCCTAGAAAGAGAAAGAAATTACTTTTTGACTCTATTCCTAGAGCAAATTATGAGCTCAGTGGTTCATCACTTGATATTACTTGATTCGCATTTTCTACGCCAAGCTCAAAAGCGTTAAAGAAAAGCACTCTTGGGAGATAACCCAATATTTTTATTTTCAGTACTTTTTCTTTTATTTGAGTCTTGGAAGTTATTACTACTGTAATAACCTCTCCTTATCTTTTTTATTTTGTTTTTGTGCCAAGAGAAGCCTCTAATTTGAGTGAGGTGAGATTTGGGGATGTTGCTGTCCTAAAATAGTTTTCGGTGCTATACCGTAAAAATTCGTGAACATTCTTTGTATATCTTTTGGACCTGCGATTTCTTGTGCATATGCCCCAGGTTATATACAAACTTTCATTAGTTGAACACTTTTTTATTTGAGCAACAGAAAACCCTCTAAAAATTCGACCTTTCTCAGCAGTTCTTTTTTGATAGATTTCTGCCAATATTTGTGTTTGCCGCTTAATCACTTTCTTTTTGAGTTCTTTTGATCACAAAAGTTTTGGGGAAGTTGCTACAGTAGTATATGCTTTATATGTGGTGGTTTTGAGTTGAAACCTGAAGCAAAAAGGGTTGATTCAATGTTATGCTTACACTAATGTTTCTAATAGATTTATGTTTAGTTTTGTATGAAGGAAGTTTTCAAGTGTAGGGAATGGAGAATGATGAGGTGAGTTAAAGAATGGACAAAAGCTCAAGCTTGGGGATGCCCACTCACCCCAAGAAATATCCAAGAAGTACAAGCATCAAAGCTTGGGGATGCCCCCGAGGCACCCCTTCTTCGTCGGCAAAAATCAGGTCACCTTTCAACACACTATATTTTTATTGCTTCATGCATTATGCATTTTTCTTGGAGTGTCAGTTGTTTTTAGTTTTCAGTTTTGTTTAGTTTTGTTTGCTGCAATAAATGGTTGGACCCCAAAAAATTCCTTTTGGAGAAGTTGCCTTGCTTTTCATTTGCCAAGAACACTCGTTGAGCGATAAGAGTGAAAAACAGATTTGAACGAGTGTTCTTCTTTTTCTAGAACTATGTTTAGCTTTCGATTTTCGCCTTGATATGTATTCAGATCTTGTTATATCTTTGCATCAAGGTGTATTTTGACCTCTGGTCCATGTTGGTTTTCATCAAAAAAGTTGTTTATAAAAAGTTTGAATGGTGTTGGAAAAGAGAAAAAGCTTTATGCCAAATAGTGGTACAAGAAGGAGCTTGTGTAGACTGCGGCCAAGGCTTTTGCATATCGTGAATGATGTCTTTTTGATAGTATGCTTACTGGTTTTGCTGTAGCATGACTTGTCTCAAATGACTGAGATTGCTTAATGAGCCTTTGAGAAAATCATGCGTTGTTTTAATTATTTGAAAGCATTATTTTGGTTTTCTCCTTTGATGCTTTATTTCGGTTGACTTGGCACATGCTCACACATGTTTGACTCATACAAAGTCGCCATTGCCTCTATGATCATTTAGTTTTTGACTTTTTATGCCATCCTATGCTTCTTTTAATGTCGCTTTGTCGCTATGCATGATTATGGCCGTTATTGCTCTCTTAGTTGGTCGCTCCCAGTCTTTTGCTAGCCCTTATTTTGTACTGAGTATGAGCTCTACTCGTGCATCCAACTCATAAAAACCAAGTTGTTCTGAAGTGTTCACCATACATACCTATTAGCAATTTGCTATTCCAAAGTACATTTGACTTGCTTTTATCTATCCTTCAAATTAAGCTCTTTTTGGTGTTATGCAAAAGTTGGTCAGTAAAGCTCTCACGAACCTGATGGCACACTTTACTTTTCTCGTTTTAAAATTTTGACATTGTGGCGCTCTTATGTTGAGTTATTATGCTTGCAAGTTGTAAGTTGGAAATTAGCCCAGCCATGCCGTCATGGGGCAAGCTTTCAATATTGCACTATCTTTCATTTGAGTTGATATTGTGATCTTTTGTTTATGGATACTCGCGATGTGAAATGAATTGGGAATCTTGCGGGATCATGGAGTTTGTATATGTGTTAGAGAAACACCTGGGCCGCTAATCTAAGCCATGCATAATTTATGGTGGAAATTTACAGCATGCCCATAGTGAACATTCGACAACGCATCTCACAATAAAAAGCTATACCAATGGTAAATAAAAGAGATGCTGAGGTGTTCATTGTCTGTTTGTCCTATCATTTTGATGTGGGCTTGTTCCATATCATTGGGCACGGAGGTACCCCGTTGGCGGTTCTTGATGATACATGTATACTTACAATGACAAGAGCTTGCTTGGGACTCTAAGTAAAGTAGCATCAGGTTTGGGTATTCGTACTTCACAGGACACGAGGTTTTCAACTTACAATTTGTTAAGCATATGCAGCATAAGTGTACTTGCATTAACTTTAACCATTCAAGATGCTTATGATGGGGGCAATAAGATCTCAAAGCCGGTAAGTACCATAATTTTTGAAGGTTTATAAAACTTGCAATCACTGCTTTCCTCCGCGAAGGGCCTTTCTTTTACTTTTATGTTGAGTCTCCACCTTCTACCTTTATGCACCGTTAAGAGAGCATAGTTGTCATTCTGAGTATAATGCGCATTGTCCCAAAGTTTTCATTGATTGATTCATATTGTTGGTTTCACTTGTTCTCAAATTATTTGTATCTAGTCGCCCTCTTAAACTTGAAGGTGTCCTATGCATTTATGTTTTGCTACTCCATGAGGGACAAGCTGAAAACCATTTGTATATTTTTCCTTATGATTTGAACACACGTTTGACTTTTATTGTTTCATTTTCATGATCTTTCGTTTGTGTTCATTTTCATGTTATAACTTGGTTGCCAAGTTTCTTCTATCAAGATTATATCTTTCATGCCCATATTTTAAGTTTTTTTGATCCCAGCGTACAACGCTTACATAGATGATCAAGATTGTGTAGGTGCATGTCACCTCAAAAATTTTTCTTTTGTTATCACTTACCTACTCGAGGACGAGCATGAGTTAAGCTTGGGGATGCTGATACGTCTCTAACGTATCTATAATTTTTGATGCTCCATGCTTATTTTTACACCATTTGTATAGTGTTTTGTTACACTTTGTGGCATTTTTATGTATTTTCTGGAACTAACCTATTAACGAGATGCCACAGTGCCAGTTCCCGGTTTTCTGCTGTTTTTGTGTTTCAGAAAAGTTACACAGGAAATATTCTCGGAATTGGACGAAACAAAAGCCAGACATCCAGATATTTACTGAAGCTTCCAGAGAACCAAAGAGGAGACGGAGAGGGGCCACATGGCGGCCACACCACAGGGCGGCGCGCCCAAGGGCTGGCCCGCGCACCCCTAGTGGTGAGGCCACCCTGGCCCACTTCTGATGCCGCCTCTTCACCTATAAAGACCCCCCGATGGGAAAAACCTAAATACCCGATCACTTTTCCCGAACACATCGCGACCCGCCGCCGCCATCGACCCGAAGATCGGGAGGGTCCAGAAGCTCTTCCCGGCACCCTGCCGAAGAGGAGAATCGCCACCGGAGGTCTTCTTCATTGCCATGCTTGCCTCCGGCGCGATGAGTGAGTAGCCTACCTTGGACTATGGGTCCATAGCAGTAGCTAGATGGTTGTCTTCTCCACCATGTGCTTCATGTTTAGATCTCATGAGCTGCCTTACATGATCAAGATCACCGTTATGTAATTCTACATGTTATGTTCGTTGGGATCCGATGAATATTGGTGTTATGATTGAGTTGATGTACTGAATATTATGTTATGTTATCTCTATGTTGTTTATGATCTTGCATGCTCTCTGTTGTTAGTAGCTATCTTGGCCGAGTAGTTGCTAGTGACTCCAAGAGGGGGTATTTATGCTCGATAGTGGGTTCATGCCTCTATTTAATCTGGGGGAGTGACAGAAACCTCTAAGCTTGTAGATGTGTTGTTGCTACTAGGGGGAAAACAACATTCATATGCTCAAGGGCATATGCTTTGTTTACATTACACACTTTGCTTACTGCAGTTATCTGTTGTTCGCAACTTAATACTTGTGGAGTTCTCAGATTGATTCGCCACAAGTGGATTATTAGTCATAGATGCAGTTGGATGGCGGTCTATGTATCTTGTTGTAATGCCCAGAGTAAATCTCATAGTGATCCTCTCGACATATGCACGTAGTCTTTATTCTATCAATTGCCCAACTGTAATTTGTTTACCCAGCATGTGTTATTTTATCTTATGGAGAGACACCACTAGTGAACTATGGACCCCGGTCCTATTTCCTCTATATTGCTATCACCTATTTACTTTACTCGCACTGTTTACTTTACTCGCATACTATTATCGCTTTCCACTTGATACGCTCATACCCTTTGTTTCAAGCAAACCGGTGAGATTGACAACCTCATCGTAAGTTAGGAACAAAGTATTTGGTTGTGTTGTGTGCAGGTTCCGCGTTGCCACTTGCAAAGCAAAGCTTGGACGAGGCACCCTATAAATTGTCCGGAGCTGTCGCGAAGTTAGCGGGCATCACCTTCAGTCGTATTGGCTTTTTCCTACTGGATTGATAACCTTGGTTTCATAACTGAGGGAAAACTTGCTGCTATATTCATCAAACCTTCTCTTGGGGTTTCCTACTAGCCAGTCATTTTCTACATATTCCCACGTCAACTTGGCACAAGAAGTTTTCTGTCGCCATTGCCGTGGATTGAAGAAGAAGCTCCCACACCATCATCACCGCGCCATCATATAGTAAGGCATGGTCGTTGATATATTCCCCACAAAAGGTACCTGGGTTGGGTTGCAGCAGGAAACTATGGCCCATTGCGTTGTTTGTTGCACATCTCCTTTTCAGAAAAGGAAAGGTTTTAGCAGTGCAATACCTTTTAGGCATGCCTTCCCCGAGAAGGATTGTTTCAAAGCTATCTTCCTTGAATCAAGAAGAGAAAGAAATATAGTCTATACCGCACCCGCACCGGTCCCTTCTCTATGCCTTGGGCATTTTCATTTGCATTTACAACCACAGGAGTTTCTTCTGCTACCACCTCCACCTTTTGTTTCCCCTGCCACTGCTTTCCTTTCGAACCGAGTCCGCTATCGGTTTAGCAATAAAGTGGGCTCTCGCAGATGCCAAGTTTTTCGCTCGGAAATAGGTCATAAATAGATTGTTTTGGGCTTCTCTTTTCAAAGAATATGGTGGCTGCCTTTGTCAACTAAGCTGGGCAAGAATGCTTTCCAGAAGGGACCTGCCTTTAACAAATCGTGGCGGAGAAGCATTTCCATGGGCAGAACACTACTAGAATGTTAGCCATCCCTATTAGGTTACTGAGCTCAAGTAGGGATTGTAGCTTCGGTGGATAGGATGTTGAAACCCGTCAAGAACAGCTAGTAAAGTGAATGGATCATGAGCCAAATGAGTGAAACAATTCTTCAACAAGAGAAGACAAAAAGTATGACCTTACACTCCTGTGCATTGAATGAACAGAAATAACCAGGATTCGCCGCCAGACGAAAGGAATGAAACATGTTGTGTCTGTTTCAGATCGAGATTGTGATGTGTGATGAACGCAGCTCGGTTCTTCCAATAAGCCAGGCAGGCGAAGGGCTAAAGTGGTAGCCATAAAGCTACCTATGAGGGGTACGTTTTCTGCCATTATGCTGACATATAAGTTATCCAAAGGAGAGTTCTAAAACGTGTATTATAAGTAAAATAGTCGAGTTCGTGGCTACTGCCAAGTTCAAGTTCGTAACCGCTAAAATCACATTCCCATGGAAATGATCAAGAACTTACTTCTTTTGAGATGGCTGTTCTCGAGATCCCACTTTGTGCCTTTTTCCTTCAATACATCATTTTGAAGCTGTTGCATATCTTGTCCTCAGAGACACCTAAGCCCGCCCTTGTGTCACAGCATGTCTTAAAAAGAAGGGTACTAAAGCAAAGTTATGGGCCTAACTACCGGTCATCGACAAAGTCTTCCTAACCAGCTTATAAAAAGATATGTGAATCAACCAGAACAAAGTGTTAGAGAAGCTGCAAAGGAGCAGTCTGATACGTCTCAAACGTATCTATAATTTTTGATGCTCCATGCTTGTTTTTACACCATTTGCCTTGTGTTTCGTTACACTTCGTGGCGTTTTTATGTGATTTCTAGAACTAACCTATTGACAAGATGCCACAGTGCCAGTTCCCTGTTTTCTGCTATTTTTGTGTTTCAGAAAAGCTACACAGGAAATATTCTTGGAATTGGACGAAACAAGTTCTAGAACTCCTATTTTTCCCGGACGAAGAACGAGGACCGAAAGAGAGCCAGAGGGGGGCTAAGGGCCAGCCTCACACCAGGTGGGCGCAGCCCAGCCCCTGGCCGCGCCCCCTATGGGTGAGGAGCCCCTGGCTGTCCCCTGACGACGCCCCTTCGCCTATATAAATCCTCGGGACAGAAAACCCTAGGGGAGTCGGTGAAATTTCCAGAACAGTTCTACAGCGCCGCCGCCGTTGAAGCCAAATTCCGGGGGACAAAAGACTCTGTTCCAGTACCCTGCTGGGACGGGGAAGTGCCCCCGGAGCCATCTCCATCGGTCTCCATCGCCGTCTCTACCGTCTCCATCGACCTCACCACCATCTCCATCAACCTTGCTGTCTCCTATGATGAGGAGGGAGTAGTTCTCCCCCGAGGCTAAGAGGTCTGCCGGTAGCTATGTGGTTCACCTCTCTCTCCCATGATGTGATCTTTATGTGATTGTGAGCTTTATATCTAGTTGAATTGGTAGATGTTATTATTCAGATATTATGCTACTCCTATGCTTTATTATTATACTCTCCGGAGATACCTCGTATCATGGTGTAAAGGTGACTAGTGTGTGCATCATGTGTATTTTTTTGGTTAATGTCTCTATGAAATGTTGGTGTTTGTTGGAACCATCTAGTGCGTTCACGGTGATAGTGTGGGACAATCTAGTTTGGGTACATACGGGCTTTGAGGAGTGCTTCGTAGCCCTACGCATGATTAGTGTATGTTTTCCATTGGAGAATTGTTTTGAGTTGCATATTGATGATAGTATCTATTGGTTCAATTATGTTATATTTGTTGGGAGTGTGTCCACTAGTGAAAGTATGATCCCTAGGCCTTGTTTCCTAGCTTTGCACACCGTTTACTCGCTGTTTTGTTACTTGTTTGCTTGCTGCCATTTTTATTCCAGATTATATTTACTATTTATAATTATCCATACCACTTGTATTTCACTATCTCTTCGCCAAACTAGTGCACCTATACATCTGACAAGTGTATTGGGTGTGTTGGGGACACAAGAGACTTTCTGTATCGTAATTGCAGGGTTGTTTGAGAGGGATAGCTTTGACCTCTTCCTCCCTGAGTTTGATAAACCTTGGGTGATCCACTTAAGGGAAACTTGCTGCTGCTCTACAAACCTCTGCACTTGGAGGCCCAATACTGTCTACAAGAACAGAAGCGTGTGTAGACATCAAGCTCTTTTCTGGCACCGTTACCGGGGAGGTAAGGTAAAAGGTACTCGCATCCTCCTGTGTGAGTGCTCGGAGTTATTTCCTTTAGATTCTGCAATTACATCTTTTTGTTTCTTGTTTTTATTTTCACTAGTTAGGCTTAATGGAAAATAAAGAGTTCTTTAGTCTTTTTTCTGAGTTTAGATTTGATGAGAAAATTGAAAAACCTTTGGAGCTTATTTTGCATAGCAATATTATTAGTACGAATGCTTTGAATACCGTTAATGCTAATGCTATAGAAAAGTCTAAGCTTGGGGAAGCTGGTTTTGTTAAGTATGATATTTTTAGTACCCCAGCTTTAGTGGAGAAAGTTTGCTGTGATGTTTCTAATGATGCTTGTGCTCCTCATCCTTTTAAAATACCTACGAAGATTGTTGAACGTGTTAGGGATAACTGCTATTTAGGAAATAGAACTGTCCATCCTGGTGATCATTTGCTCTTTATACATGAATTATGCGAGTTGTTCCAGTGTGCAGGTATTTCAATGAACCAAGTTAAGAAGAAGCTATTCTCTTTACCACTGAAAGGCAGAGCTGAGGAGTGGTATCGACTGCTCCAAGATGGTCGATCTATTGACTGGGATGAAATTGAATCTCTCTTTTATTCTAAATTCTATCCTTCTAGTCAGATTTATAAAGATAGGAACTATATTTATAATTTTCATCCGCATGAGGGAGAAAGCATTGCCCAAGCGTGGGGAAGATTGAAGTTACTAATGCACAAATGTCCTATTCATGATCTTCCTCGTAATATTGTTATTAATAATTTTTATGCAAGGCTTTCAGGATATTACAAGGACTATGTAGATGCATGCTTTGATGGGTCTTTCACAAGCAAGGATGCTGACACCAAGTGGGATCTTCTTGAAACAATTCAAAACAATATTGAAGGTTGGGATAGCGACAAAGGTAAAGGATCAGGTATGAATTACGAGTTTGATTGCATTAAGTCTTTCGCTGAAACTGCTGATTTTCAAGATCTTAGTGCTAAGTATGGTCTTGATCCTCAAATTATGGTTGATTGCTTTAAAGCCTTTGCTTCCCATATGAATGTTCCTAAAGGAAATGGGGACGTGTATCATGAACCTTTTAAGGACACTTGCATAGAAAGTGATATTGTTGTTGATGATTGCAATAAACATGCTCAAACTTCTAAAAGTACTATTTCTTATAAGCATGTTAATTTTTGTGGAATACATAGACCTTGTGAACAGAGTTACAACAAGGAAGATTATTGCATCACCCACGCAAATGAAGAAACCTGTATGTGGCTCAAGGATCTAGATGTGCTTGGTGAAAGGGTTTGTGAGCTTTATCCTTTTCTTTGTGAATTTTGCGGTGAAAAGGGGCACTTTAATTTTCAATGCCCAATTAATCGAACAAGTACCGTAGATTTGTATTCTGATGATAAGATTACTTTCAATCAGTATGATGAGCTTACTTTGTTTTTGAATTGTGAAGAGATATCTAGAAAGATTGCTTTGGTAGACATGAATGATGTTGATATTAATAGCACCCTTCGTGGTTGTCGTCTCTATTGTGCTAAAGATTGCCTCGCAAATACTTACTTACAAGATCTTATAAAACATGATGTTTTGCCAAGCTATGACAGGACTAATAGATGTTTCAATATTATTAATAGAGAGGAGAAATCCCCCAAAGTTTCTTCTGTTGTTTCTGTCAGCAAACCAGATTATGTGGAGAAGATGCCTTTCCCTCCTAAAGAATATGTGGAGAAGATGCCCTTCAAGTCTCTCCCTCCTAAAGGAGAGAGTAAGAAGAGTATGAAGAAGAAGAGGAGTAAAAGGCGAGAGGACACAGTATCTTCCCCTAAGCTTTATGATCCTGCTATTGATTATGATAATTCTGATTGGGATGATGTTCCTATGCCTGTTACCTATGTTAGTGATCATGATTGGGAAAAGCACTCTACTTTTGATATTGAAAATCTTTTTGGTACCAATTCTAAGGTTAATAATTGTTGTACCATTAGTGCTATCCATGCTCCTTCTTATGATGATATGTTTGATGAGTATGCCTTGCGAAACAGTTGCTCTCTAGCTTGTGATGATACTAAACCTCTAGATTATGATGGTTATGATGATGAGTATAATATTTTCAGTTCACCTACTTTTGAGGAGAAAATTAGTTATGATTACAATATGCCTCCTGTTTTTGATGATTATGGTGATGAGAATAATTTTTCTGTTGAATCTGCTCCTACTACGATTGTTCATGTGGGGAGTATTAATCCTTTTATGCATGTGGCTCATGATAGGGATACTTTATGTGATAGTTATATTGTTAGTTCTATTCATGATGCTACTGAAAGTTACTATGAGAGAGGGAAACATGGTTTGATGGATCTCAACAATATTGAGTTTCCCCTCTTTATGTTGCAATTCTTGAAGTTGTACTTGTTTTGCCTTCCTATGCTTTTTGCTTTGCGCTTTTATGACTTGTCTCTTTACAAGACTATTTTTTATAGGAAGTGGTTTAGATTTAAATGTGTTCCATACTTGCTTTTTGATGCTCTCTATTGCCTCAAGCTCTTATATGGCGCCCACATGAGCATCTTTGCAAATTACTGCGCCTAGCTCAAAGGCGTTAAAGAAAAGCACTCTTGGGAGATAACCCAATGTTTTACTTTCAGTACTTTTTCTTTTATTTGAGTCTTGGAAGTCATTACTATTGTAATGACCTCTCCTTATCCTTTTTATTTTGTTGTTGTGCCAAGAGGAGCCTCTAATTCGAGTGAGGTAAAGATTTGGGGATATTGCTGTCCTGAAACTATTTTTGGTGCTGCACCATAAAAATTCGTGAAAATTCTCTGTATATATTTTGGACCTGCGATTTCTTGTGCATATGCCCCAGGTTATATCCAAACTTTCATTAGTTGAACACTTTTTGATTTGAGCAACAGAAAACCCCTCAAAAATTCGACCTTTCTTAGCTGTTCTGTTTTGACATATTTCTGCCAATATTTGTGTTTGCCGCTTTATCGCTTTCTTTTTGAGTTCTTTTGATCACGGAACTTTTGGGGAAGTTGCTACAGTAGTATATACTTTATATGTGGTGGTCTTGAGTTGAAACCTGAAGCAAAAAGGGTTGATTCAATGTTATGCTTACGCTAATGTTGCTAATAGAATTGTGTTTAGTTTTGTATGAAGGAAGTTTTCAAGTGTAGGGATTGGAGAATGATGAGATGAGATGAAGAATGGACAAAAGCTCAAGATTGGGGATGCCCATGCAACCCCCAAGAAATACCCAAGAAGTACAAGCGTCAAAGCTTGGGGATGCGCCCGAGGCACCCCCTTCTTCATTGACAAAAATCAGGTCACCTTTCAAAACACTATATTTTTATTGCTTCATGCATTATGCGTTTTTCTTGGAGCGTTAGTTGTTTTAGTTTTCAGTTTTCTTTTATTTTGTTTGCTGCAATAAATGGTTAGATCACATCATGTTTCTTTTGGAGGAGATGAACTCACTTTTCATTTGCCAAGAACACTCTAGCTTTCACTCTTATCGTTCAATGAGTGTTCTCTTTTTCTGCTACCATGTTTAGCCTTCGTTTTTTTGCCTTGATTTTTGTTCAGATCTTGTTTTATATTTGCATCAAGTTGTATTTGGACCTCTGGTATATGTTGGTTTTCCTCAAAATAGTTTCCTCAAAAAGGTTTGAATTGTGTTGGAAAAGAGAAAAAGCTTTATGCAAAAAAGTGGTACAAAAAGGAGCTTGTGTAGACTGCGGCTTAGGCTTTTGCTTGTCGTGCTTGATGTCTTTTTGATAGTATGCTTAGTGGTTTTGTTGTAGCATGACTTGTCTCAAATAACTGAGATTGCTTAATGAGCCTTTGAAAAAAATCATGCATTGTTTTTATTGTTTGGAAGCATTATTTTGGTTTTCTCCTTGATGCTTTATTTGGGTTGACTTGGCGCATGCTCACACATGTTAGACTCTTACAAAGTCGCCAATAGCCTCTATGATCATTTAGTTTTTGACTTTTGATGCCATCTTATGCTTCTTTTAATGTTGCTTTGTTGCTTTGCATGATTATGGCCGTTATTGCTCTCTTAGTTGGTCGCTCCCAGTCTTTTGCTAGCCCTCGCCCTGTACTGAGTATGAGCTCTACTCATGCATCCAACTCCTAAAAACCAAAGTTTTCCAAAGTGTCCACCATACATACCTACTAGCAATTTGCTATTCCAAGTAAATTTGACTTGCTATTATTTTCTCTTCAAATTAAACTCTTACCAGTGTTATGCGAAAATTGGTCAGTAAAGCTCTCACGAACCGGAAGGCACACTTTACTTTTTCATGTTCTTAAAAATTTGACATTGTGGTCTCTTATGTTGAGTTGTTATGCTTGCAAGTTGTAAGTTGGATACTAGCCCAACCATGCCGTCATGGGGCAAGCTTTCAACATTGCACTTCTTATTTGAGTTGATATCGTGATCTTTTGTTTATGGATGCCCGCGGTGTGAAATGAATTAGGAATCTTGCGGGGATCATGGAGTTTATATATGTGTTAGGGAAACGCCTGGGCCGCCAATCTAAGCCATGCATAATTCATGGTGGAAATTTGCAGCATACCCATAGTGGACATTCGACGACGCATCTCAAAATAAAAAGCGAAACAAATGGTAAATAAAAGAGATGTCGAGGTGTTCATTGTCTGCTTGTCCTGTCATTTTGATGTGGGCTTATTCCATGTCATCAGGCACGGAGGTACCCCGTTGGCGGTTCTCAATGATATGCATATACCTACAATGACAAGAGCCTTGCTTGGGACTCTAAGTTGAGTAGCATGAGGTTTGGGTACTCGTATTCATGGGACACGAGGTTTTCAACTTATGATTTGTCAAGCATATGCATCATAATTGTTCTCGCATTAACTCTAACCATTCAAGATGCTTATGATGGGGGCAATGAGAGCTCAAAGCCGGTAAGTACCATAATTTTTGAAGGTTATAAAACTTGCAATCACTGCTTCCCTCCGCGAAGGGCCTTTCTTTTACTTTCATGTTGAGTCACCACCTTCTATCTTTATGCACCATTAAGAGAGCATAGTTGTCATTCTTAGTATAATGTGGATTGTCCCAAAGTTTTCATTGATTGATTCATATTGTTGGTTTCACTTGTTCTCAAATTATTTGTATGTAGTCGCCCTCTTAAACTTGAAGGTGTCCTATGCATTTATGGTTGCTCTCTATTAAGGACAAGCTGAAAACCATTTGTATGTTTTTCCTTATGATTATAACACATGTTTGACTTTCATTGTTTCATTTTTATGATCTTTTGTTTGTGTTCATTTGCATGTTTATAACATGGTTGCTAAGTTCTTATTGTCAAGATTATATCTTTCATGCCCATGTTTTAAGTTCTTATGATCCCAGCTCACAAATGCTTACATTTGTGATCAAGATTGTGTAGGTGCATGTCACCTCAAAAATTATTCTTTTGTTATCACTTACAGACTCGAGGACGAGCAGGAGTTAAGCTTGGGGATGCTTGATATGTCTCAAACTTATCTATAATTTTTGATGCTCCATGCTTGTTTTTACACCATTTGCCTTGTGTTTCGTTACACTTCGTGGCATTTTTATGCGATTTCTGGAACTAACGTGTTGATAAGATGCCACAGTGCCAGTTCCCTGTTTTCTGATGTTTTTGTGTTTCAGAAAAGCTACACAGGAAATATTCTCGGAATTGGACGAAACAAGTTCCAGAACTCCTATTTTTCCCGGATGAAGGACGAGGACCGAAAGAGAGCCAGAGGGGGGCCAGGGGCCAGCCTCACACCAGGTGGGCGCGGCCCAGCCCCTGGCCGCGCCCCCTATGGGTGAGGAGCCCCTGGCTGCCCCTTGACGATGCCCCTTCGCCTATATAAAGCCTTGGAACGGAAAACCCTAGGGGAGTCGGCGAAATTTCTAGAACAGTTCTGCAGCGCCGCCGCCGTCGAAGCCAAATTTTGGGGTACAGAAGTCTCTGTTCCGGCACCCTGCCTGGACAAGGAAGTGCCCCTGGAGCCATCTCCATCGGTCTCCATCGCCGTCTCTGCCATTTCCATCGACCTCACCGCCATCTCCATCAACCTTGCTGTCTCCTATGATGAGGAGGGTGTAGTTCTCCCCCGGGGCTAAGGGCTCTACCGGTAGCTATCTGGTTCACCTCTCTCTCCCATGATGTGATCTTTATGTGATCGTGAGCTTTGTATCTAGTTGAATTGGTAGATGTTATTATTCAGATATTATGCTACTCCTATGCTTTATTATTATACTCTCCGGAGATACCTCGTATCATGGTGTAAAGGTGACTAGTGTGTGCATCATGTGTATCTTTTTGGTTAATGTCTCTATGAAATGTTGGTGTTTGTTGGAACCATCTAGTGCATTCACGGTGATAGTGTGGGACAATCTAGTTTGGGTACATACGGACTTTAAGGAGTGCTTCGTAGCCCTACGCATGATTAGTGTATGTTTTCCATTGGAGAATTGTTTTGAGTTGCATATTGATGATAGTATCTATTGGTTCAATTATGTTATATTTGTTGGGAGTGTGTCCACTAGTGAAAGTATGATCCCTAGGCCTTGTTTCCAAGCTTTGCACACCATTTACTCGCTATTTTTTTACTTGTTTGCTTGCTGCCATTTTTATTCCAGATTGTATTTACTACTTGTAATCATCCATACCACTTGTATTTCACTATCTCTTCGCCGAACTAGTGCACCTATACATCTAACAAGTGTATTGGGTGTGTTGGGGACACAAGAGACTTTCTGTATCGTAATTGCAGGGTTGTTTGAGAGGGATAGCTTTGACCTCTTCGTCCCTGAGTTCGATAAACCTTGGGTGATCCACTTAAGGGAAACTTGCTGCTGCTCTAGAAACCTCTGCACTTGGAGGCCCAACACTGTCTACAAGAACAGAAGCGTGTGTAGACATCACAGTCTTATTCCCTTTCATAGTAGAAATGCGAGGACTGATTCTTGTTATTCGATAGGCTCATCCCTCTATCTACAACAACTCTTACCTCTGGGTTCTGACCCTCCTTCAACTAGGGATCAATCTGAAAGCGAATCTAGTTGACCAACTCATTGGGCTCGTGAATCCACCGCTGAAGCTTCGGAATTAGACCTAGGGTCACAAAAACTTTCTCGTTCACTGGAATCTAAAAGGGAATCAAAATGCTTAATGTGGTTGGGGAGGAAAGCTGCTTATAAGTCCTCATCTTCTCTCACCAAGAGAGTTACCGTCTAGTGTTCTTGAAACAACATACTAGGCAGTTGAGAAAGAATCAAAAAGATTGGCCACCTTAGGGTGGAACTTACGGATCTGAATCGTTTTAGTCAGGAGGATACCCATGCCCAATGGACTGAACACAAACTCAATCTTGTTCTGGTCGTTACAACCTAGTGGTTGGCGCCCTTGCAAAGCGTAGTGCTTCTTTATCCAATTTGGA